>JAVJIF010008624.1:60000-150906 GCA_038442645.1 Agave tequilana
AATTTTAGTTTTACTGGTGGCACTGTTTTACTAATTTAATTCTTATGGTTGTTGGAACATGGATACAAGGGCAAATTATAATGGGTTATGTCGAACTTACATATCAACAATGTGATCCAATCTCTAAGTCAAAAAAATGTTAAAATTAAATAAAATGGGATACACTGCGACTAATGTCGCAGTCAATACAAAAATAATATCAGCGACTGAGATAAATAAATGGCTAAATTAAGAATATATTCCCAACTGCGACCAAGGTCGCAGTGTAAAATTGAAAGGATCCAATTTTCGTAATATACAATTTAATTATAACCATATCTCAGCATATTAAACTGGTAACATAATTAAAGAACTTAATGTAATATTTCATTCAAACTTGAGAATTAAACAATCCAACCTTCCCGTGAAATTTAAACTGCGACTCTGCTCGCTGTTATGAAAATACACTGCTTTTTCTGCAACTCTGCTGTAGACTGCGAGAAAGTCGATGTCAAATAGTCAAATATGAACTGCAACTATGGTCGCAGTCTATGTTCAGTGAACTAAAAATACAATATAATAACAAGAGATGGGGGACACTTGAAAAGCAATAAAAATTTTCAAGTGAAATGAAAAATTGTGACTCCGGTCGCAGATATGAAAATACACTTCTTATATTTGCGACCAAATTCGGTCTCAAATATAGTCAAATATGATCTGTGACCCTGATCGCAGTCTATGTTCAATGAACTAAAAAGTAAAATATATAGGCCAACATTGTCGCAGTGAAATTTTAAAGTGCAACTGCTTACAAAAGAACAATAGATGGGAAGCACTTGAAAAGGATCAAAAAAGTTATTACACTGCGACCCAGGTCGCAGTACTTGAAATGCCTCTTTCTTTAACAATGCGACCGTGGTCGCAGATGATGACTGAAGATGTAAAAATGAAAACTTTATTCGTTCCAGGTGACGCAAAATGAAACTACTTCCTCTGCAATTAAAAAGGAAAGGTAAGAATTTGAAACATCAAAATTGTAATTAAATTATATAACAGGTTAAATTTCATACCAATAATGGACAATCAGTCCTGTAATGGCCCAGCTGTTGACAGTTTCTACACTTTCGATGCTTCACTTCCTTCTATGATAAAGAATCTTCAAAACCAGACTTAACCCTGGATGCACCTCTAGGCCTCCCCTTGGCTGGTACAGGACCAATTGGATCGCGTATATTCAATTCTTCACCTTCCTGTAGAACAACGACGAATCTAATGGAACTAATATTTATTTTAGACTATGATGATTGATAATGTCATGACGTAGCTTGTATTCATTATTGGTTTCTTTAGCAAATCTATCCAAAATAGCATCCAACTTTGAAAGATAGATATCAGAATCGGCCACCATTTCAAAAATTGCATTAAATTTGGAACGAAGTGTCCACAGTCTAGCCGTCCCTCGAGGGCCTTGAATGGGAAAAGGCCTAATGCCATTTTCAATTGCAACACTTTTGCAACGCGCATCCAACCTCCATCTCTGTAATATATAGGATTCTGGTATATGTGTAACGTGATTGCGCCACAAAATGCACAGAATATGTCTACAAAGGATACCCTCTGTTTTGAATAATGAGCAAAGAATTCTCATAACTGACATTTTTTTCAGGTGTCTTTTGATTCTTAAAATTCACCAACCAAATATTTTGCTCCGGGTCCATCATGTTTCAACTCTTCTGAAAAGAGTATCATCACAACTGCCCATTCCTTTTGGAACAACTGAAAATCTTCGGGGTATACAACTTTGAAACCTTTATCTCATATGGATTTGAAGTACAATTGGGCACAGAATTCAAACCCCGAAAGTCTTGTTGAGATTCAGAACTACGACGGGCAGCGACAACTTTATCATATTGGTGGACAAATTCAACTAGTTTCATTTTTGCATTCACAAAACCATCAAAGAAGGAATTAATACTCTCAGACCTCTGACTGGTTGTCATTCCAACACAGAAAATATCCTTGAGATATGCATTAACCCAGTGTCCACGCAATCTGTACATCTTTAACAACCAACTGTCTTCTTCTTCTTCTAAATGATATTTTTCATTCATCAGTTTCCATCGTTCCTCGCCTGTGCTTATATCACGGGAGGTGTAGCAATGATGGAAATCAGAGACAAAATCTTTCCCATACTTGTTCGTCATTAGAATTTGTTGCTTGGCAATATTTTTCGTACATGCCAAAAACAGTACCGGTGATGAGTAGTTGGAAAAACCATCTTGATGGCATCACCGATCTGGGCATCCTGATCAGTAATAATCACCTTTGGTTCAACTCCGTGCATATATTTAAGCCATTTATTGACTAGCTACACATATGTATCCCTTTGCTCATCCGCAAGCAATGCACAGCCAAATTAAATTGACTGCCGATGATGATTCACTCTAGTGAATGGAGCAAATGGCAGGTTCAAGTGATTAGTCCTGTATGTTGTGTCAAAAACAATCACATCACAAAAACTCAGATACGAGAAAATTGCTCTTCTATCAACCCAAAAATGCTTCTAAGTGTGCCCGCATTGTCAACTTCAGTTGCAAAGAAAAATCTGGATCGGACTCGACTTTTTCTTAAAAATATTTGATGATCGAAATAAACTCATGGCCAATGTCACTTCTACGGTGACGAGTAAAATCAATAACTTGTTGCGGGTTAACTTCTTCACAACCTTTTTCGTGGTTCATTGCATTAACAACACGAGAAATATTTGAAGGGCGAATTCCTACATCAACCAAATTGCTCATAATGCTTCTGCTAATCTTTAATTGATGTGTCTGGTGAGAGTAATAGTGATGGATCTTATCCGGGCATGATAATTCATGTGAATGAGAATCAACAAACTTGGTGACAACCCAAGATCTTCTGTCAAATAAAAAACGAAGACGCAAATGCATCTCAGTAGGACACGCTGCTCTAGTGTCGATTCGACGGTTGATTGTAAGCCCATCTTGTCTTTTATCACACAACTTCTTCACACCCTCCTTGTTGCAACAAAATTTTCTGTAAATAACTTCATGATGAGGCCTATGTGACTTATCTATTCCTTTTCTTCTCACGCCAAAACCTCTGTTCCTTGCATAAGAATTGTAGAAGTTGTATGCTTCATCATCCGTGGAAAACTGTTTTCCTAAAAACAGATTTGAGCTTTCAGATATTTCTCCATGTGAATTCAGATCCTACAAAACAACTGCTGAACTAAATAAAAACAAATAATTGAATATCACACGTCTGAATTGTAATAACTAAAACTGCGACCAAGGTCTCAGATGTAAAGAAATCGGTAACTTCTGAATAATAGACTGCGACCGTAGTCGCAATTTTTCGTCTGTCCAGGTTTTTAAAAAAGTGAATAATAACTGTGCAACTCTCTCATTAGTATAAACTGCGACCTAGGGGCCGTTTGTTTCACGTAAAACTCCGTAATTCGTAAATGACTTACTACCCAGTTACAACTACGACGTTTGTTTGGACCGTAATTCGTAAAAGACTTACGTAACTCAACTAACACTCACTTGCAACCCAGTTACCACTCACTTACAGCCCAGTTACAGTTAATTTTGTGGTCATACAAATTTATATTATTTTTTTATATTAATATTAAAAATTTTTAATATTTAACTTTTTTAATATTTATTTGCGTTATTAAGACTTTTAAAATCATCAAATAGTTAATTTTGTGGTCAACTTTTTCACTTACGACTTATACATTACGACAACCAAACACCGTAAAGTACAATACACTTTCCCACTTTACAATTTTATATTACCAACCGAACACCGTAAAATTTACATACATGTAACTCATTTACAATTGTAAAAGATTTTACCAATTACAACTACGAATTACGGCCAGTTACGACAACCAAACAGACCCCTAAAGTCACAGTTCTTAAAATTTAGTATATAAGATAGATATAATTGACATGGACACATGGCAGAACTATAAAAAATAGGACTGCGACTAAGGTCGTAGTTATACCGTTAGCTTTGACAACCGGAAAAATATTTTTAATACAAACTTTAACCGTGGTCGCAGTTAGTAAAATTTAGTGTATTAAATTAGTGGTCACAGTTCATAAATTTTAGTGTATTAAATTAAATAGGTGTGAATGAGATCGCATTTAACAAAACTATGAAATTCTTTCTGAAAAAAGACTTTAGAACAAGTGATTATAATGTTCTGTAAAATGAAATCTAGGTCGCAATTCCATATACGATACACAAAAATCTTCTGCATTTAAGAAATTGCGGAAAAAAATTGATAAAATAAAAACCTCTTGATCAGCATGCAAAGATCTCAACCCTTCAATACTTTCAATATTCTGAGAGAAAGTTGAACCAGATGATACATGATCCATATTTAGATCTGGAGATAGAGATCGCTTACGACTGCGACCAGAATTGGCAGGGGAAGTGACTTCTCTGACGTCGACATTAAAATAAAAAGGAGAAAAACCTGATCCAGAAATCACTATTTTCAGAAACTTTATGGCAGGAAAAGGAAACCCTAAATCTGACAACGAGCGGTAAAAGAAATAGGAGAAAATAATAATAAATAATAGCGGGATGAGTACCTTTTACCGAGGGCATTTAGTAATTTAACTTATTTGATCGGTCACATATATTGCATACACATTGTCACATTTCTATACTTGTTATCTAAATAAATCATATTAATAAGTCCTTTTGTTCTTTATAAAATGCAGGCCAATTGCTAAAGGATAGGCCAGAGAAACGAGCCCAAAAGCCCATTTAATTCAGAATAAATTTGAAATCAGGGAATCAGGGCAGATCTGGGCAAATCATAGAGGTTGAAAACCGGTTGAAATGAATCTTCTCAAATCAAGCGGTTGAAGCCAATAAATCAAAGATCGTTTTGTCAAATCCGGGAGCTGCAATAGTAAATCCAGCAAGACAAAAAGGAGCCATATCCACGCCAACCATCGCTCCACTAGGATGTGGCCACTTGGCCACATCCTGGCCGTGGATCCGCGGCCAAAGCCGCGGATCCGCGGCTTGTTGGTGGAGATAAGGGGAGCATTTGCTCCCCTTATCTCCGCACTCCCTTCCCTCTAGGTTTTTGCCTATAAAAGGCAGGGTTTTGTACTGAAAAATTAGCGAGGACTAGGATTAAATTTATTGTTTATTTTTAAGATTTAGGAACATTGTTAGATAGCTTGGAGAAGTTGTATCTCCTCTTTATTCTTTTTTAGTTTAGACTAGAAAAGAGAAAAGAGTGGAATTGAGTGTGTAATTCGTCTTTGAAGTGACAATCAAAGGAGCTTCTACTTGCTATTCCAACTCAACTTGAATTCGGTATGTTTGTGTTTAATTATCAATCTCTTGTTTGTTTTCATTTCATAATGAGTAGCTAAATCATTTTCTGGGCTCACTAATTGATCTTTTCTAACTCCTCTCTCACGAATGAAATTTATGGAAGAACTCTTTTGAATCATATGCCTAAAGTTAAATTTTTTCTTGAAAGCTCATGATGATGCTCTTCTTTTAAAATTTAGGTTTTCAAAGAACAACTATTGTTAAATCGTTTTTATTCCATACTTGCTTCTTCGCGCTTGATGGTTTAACATTCTATTTTTAATGTTGTGTTAAGAAAGACCTCAAGATTTGATCCAAAATCATCTCATTTGTTTTACTTGAACACTAAAAGAAATTAAGCTTTTTGCCTATGATAAAAGTGATGCACTAAAAATGTTCTTGAGATAAGTAGTTAAGTAAATAAAATTAGTGAGCTCAGATTTTCTTCTTCTTATATTAAAAACAATAAATCACTTTTCAAAGCTTTTTAATTACCTTTTCCAAAGCTTCTCCAAATTGGCAACTTTTCTTTTAATCATCTCCCTTATCTCCATTTTCTTTTTCAACTTAAAAGAAAGACACCAACTTCACTCTTTGTTATTTAACAAAAACACCGAAAAGCTTCTATCACATTCCTCCTCGTGGACACGACCCGTTAGCCAAAGCTACACGGTAATTCTTTTAACTTTTTGATTTTGCAAACAAATTTTTGGCGCCGTTGCCGGGGAGGAAACAGTGTATTTATTTTTTAACAAGTTTGGTGTCTTCTTTCAGGGACGTTAAGATTCAGATATAGCATTCAAGCTTTGCAGGAGAAGACTTGCTATTCTGTGCCCCTACTCTCGAAAGTAGGAAACAAAATTTTAAGAAATTACAGCGCAAGTTTGAAATTTTTATTAGACTACTAAAACTCTTTTTGCAGGACATATTGCTTGCAAAAATAAAGTTTTTGTGAGTTATTATTCTTGCTATATCTGCTATTCACAATCCCTGTTTTAATCCAACAGTAATTTGAGTGATTGATAATTGCTTAAAAAAACATTTAGACTTGCATTCTAGGCATTTGTCTAATTACGTTTACTTTACAATTACTATTGAAGATAGTTGGAGACAAGGTACGTATGCATAGCATATAGTTTAGGAAACATTCTTGGGTGATATTTGCTTTTGAATGCTACTTTTCTATATCTTGCACACTTTGCACAATAAATTCTAAGGGCAAAACTCAATTTAAGATAAGGTGGGGAAGTCATTACCCTTCCTTAGCCCACAAATCATCTCCAAGCATGTACAACCTAAGCCTAAGTAAAATCTGATAGACGTTGGCCTTAGGGACATCTCGAACTCACTAGGAGATTATCCTAAGGGGGAAGGTGTTAGAATTTGACTCCTGTCAAATCAGTGTCTAGGAAAGGGATTGAGGGCGAAACCCGAAGGCTGGTGGTTTAGCTTAATTAGGCCCGTCGGTTTTGCGCGGATACCTCCCACCAATCTTGCCCTGACCTGGCTGATTAGCTTGTGGTCAAAGTCTACATTATACCTCTTGTGGACAATCAACCAGTTAGGAGTTGTCTAGGTCAAGGTTACCTTAGACTAGGTTTGGTTGTTTACTTTTGTTGACTATTGATGAACTTGTTTGTGATTGTGTTTGTGCATGCAAGTGTGGTCAAGAGACCCTAATTCATCTAGGTTAACTAGAAAAACATCACCACCCAAGTTCGAACCAAGACCAGATTCGGTTATGGCTCAACCGACATCTTTGCAGGATAGGTTCTATCCCATTAGAACCTCACTTCCATCCTGCATCCAACTTTCATCGGTTGGTGAACACAACTTTGAGCTTAAGCCACAGTTCATCAACACACTCCCGAAGTTCCATGGCATAGAGTCCGAAGATGCTTATTTCTTCCTAAGAGAATTTGAGGAAGTATGCTTAATGATGAAAATCTCACACCTTGCAGATGATGTTATTAGGTTGAGATTTATCCCATTTGCTCTTAAGGACTTAGCCAAGAAATGGCTCTACAGCTTAGCGGCTGGCTCTATCACATCCTGGGATGGTTTCATCAAGGTCTTCTTGAAGAAATTCTATCCAATTCATAGACCGCTCTCGTTAGAAAAAACATCATGCAGTTCAAGTAAGAACCTAGTGAACCATTTTGGAGGTACTTTGAACGCTTCAAAAACCTCCTTGTCCAATGTCCTCATCATAGAATAGAGAAATGGCGATAATGCCAAATTCTTTATGACAGTTTAGCCTACTCAATCAAGACCCTCTTAGAAAGCATGTGCCAAGGGGGATTCTTGCAGAAGGATGAGCATGAAGGATGGGATTTATATGAGAATCTAGCTGAAAAGACCATCCAATGGGAACCTACTAGTGAAAGCTCTAGGAATCCAAACTCTATCTCTTCAAAAGGAGGTCTCCATTCAATTGAATCATCCATAGCTAACGAGGCTAAGTTAGCTAACCTAGCGAGAAGACTAGAAGCTTTAGAAACTAAGGAACCAAGTCCAGTCAATCAAGTCAGCCCAAACCAATTTTCAACTCCGGGTTGTACTTACTGTCAGGCCATGAATCATGTGGTTGAGGAGTGTCCTGTATTTCAAGCTCAACAACTCCTTTCTGAACCAATGAATGCAGCCTTTTCAAGGCCGAACAATGATCCTTACGCTCCAACGTACAATCCTGGCTGGAGAAATCACCCAAATTTCTCATGGAGCCAACAAAATAATGACCACCCACGGTCAAACCATTCAAGCCACTTCCATCATTCCAATAATTCTTCCAATCATCAACCCAACTTTTCAAATCACCCTCACAATTCTCCAAACAATTTTTCACATTATCAACAAAATTTTTCCAACCAAGCTCCACAACCCTCCTTTCAGAATCCTCAGCTTGAAAGGAGAATGACTGACTTTGAGAGAAATATGGAAAGGTACATGAAGAACCAAGATTCCCTCATGCAAACAATACAGAGGTTAGAGGGTCAAATGAGCCACTTATCCAATCCACAACATGAGAGGCAAAAGGGTACCTTGCCCAGTCAACCAATTATGAATCCTAGGAATTCACAACAAGCTCATTTGGTTGAGCATCATCATTGAATCAATGTAATGCGGTTCATACATTGAGGTCCGGAAAGAAAGTTGATAACCAAGTGTCAACACCACCCAATTCCAGTCAGCACAATCACACTCCAGCATCCACTTCATCTAGTCCCAATCCTTTCAAATCTGACGAATCTGAAACAGATAAGTCAACCAGTAAAGTGTACAAGCCTATAGTACCTTTTCTTAATAGGCTAAAGAACAACAAGCAAAATCCACACATGGATAAGATAATTGAGATATTTAATCAAGTTAAGATAAATGTGCCACTCCTTGATGCCATCCAACAAGTCCCATCCTATGCAAAATTTCTTAAGGACATGTGCACCAAGAAAAGAAAGACTAATGTACCCAAGAAAGTCTTCTTAGCCACTAACATTAGTGAGCTACTATCGGGTCCGATCCCTGTCAAGTACAAGGATCCGGGTTGTCCCACCATTGCCTCCACTATAGGACAAGCCGAGATTAGTCATGCACTTCTTGATTTGGGAGCAAGTATCAACCTGCTTCCATTCTCAGTTTATCAACAACTCAAGTTGGGCAATCTTAGTCCAACTCCAGTCACTATCCAACTGGCTGACCGTTCTGTGAAAGTTCCAAAGGGAAAAATTAATGATGTCCTTATCTGGGTCGGGGAGTTTATCTACCCAGTTGATTTCATAGTCCTTGAGACACAACCTGTGTCCAATCCTAGGGCTCAAACTCCTGTTATCCTAGGGCGCCCATTCCTTGCTACTGCTAATGCTATTATCAATTGTAGGAATGGGTCTATGAGATTAACCTTTGGGGACAGACTAGAGAAGTCAATGTCTTCAACCTAGAAAAATAATCTCGTAAGATAAGAGACCAAACATTTTAGGTAAACTTTGTTGAAAATAATTGTGATGAAGAGAGTGAAGGTATAGAGAATGAGTCGATGTTTCTTAATGAATTATTTAAGAATGAATGTGATTATCTTGATGAGAAGGTATATGTCGGAGATCCTAATGTTAGAGTACCCTTTAAAAAAGCGAAATTTGACTTGAATCTCTTCACTTTCGATGAGCCAACCAATAATATATCGTATGAGAATATAATTCAAGAACCTCCGATTGACATACTCTTTGAAAACCTCTTCGAAGAAGAACTCATGTGTTTGGATGAACCAACTAGGGATATTTTGGTTAATTACACATCTCCAAGGGAAAGTGTTGACCTAAACTTTGAGGAGATATATGAAACTGAGTTAGAATTCTTAGGCATTCATAATGAAGAAGTTCCAACAGAGAAGTGTGGTTGAGATCAATTTTAGAATAATGAATGTAGTAATATGAGGAAGAAACACCTAAAGAAGGTGAGACTGGGGAGGAAGAGAGCTAAAATGACAAAAAAATTGGCCTCCCCACTATGCCCTATAAAGAGGACCCATTGGAATGATGGGAAGAGGCTAGAGGGATGAGACCGAAAAAGATCTAGGTGTGGGAGAAACTTGATGTTGTACATATTTTTGTATAATATATGCACCTCTTTTACATTTCATTTCATGGATCTATATATTTCTTTCATACATTTGGGACAATGCATGAGATAAGTGTGGGGGAGGGTTCTAACATGACTAATATAACTAAAAAAAAAGAAAAAAACAAAGAAAAATATATATAAATAAATAATTTTTTTTGAAAGGTAAGAACAATATTTTGATATATTTTTTGTAAGAAATTAAGTCAATTTTAAGGAATAAGAAAATCATAATTAGGATTTCTTACACTTGGTCAAAATAAGATGACTTGTTTGATTTTTAGGGTTAGGAAGAAAATTTGTGAAAGTAATTTAGTCTTGATCTTTACCTTGATGAAATATGCACACTTTATACACTTACACACTTAGGGTTCAAAAACAAAGACTCTTATGCCTTATTAAAAAAAAACTATATATGTATAAAAATCTAATTATTGATTAGTTAGGTGCTTTGGCCTAAGCAAGTCTTGGTATTTATGCAAAAGATAATTAGATAATTTTAAAATATATATATATATATATATATATATATATATATATATATATATATATATATATATATATAAATCCTTTGATTAAGCTGGGTATTTGTGCATCATGAAGCATAAGTATTCACGCCTAAAAGGGGTACATTTTATAAGTAAAAACCTTAGTTTCGTGGCCTTGTTTGCTCGAGTGTTTAAGTCCTTAGGGGTGTTTTCTCACCTGGTGCCCTAAAACTGTCCGGTTTGGGTGTCACCGACTAAAGGCTCGTTACATGGGCAGATTAGAAAGCCTAATGGAATTGAGGAATAAATACCACCAACAATAAATATAAATAAGGCATAGGAGTTAATGCTAAAGAACCCTTAGTCAAACTTCACAGTCACGATGGTGCATATGACTCAGGGTAAAATAATAGACTAGATGAGAAACACAATTTGACTCCTTATTTTGATTGATGACATGTTTTTGAATAGAGACTAAGTTTAGAAATGAAAATTTTGATATTCCTATAACTTATAGATTACTTAAACTCTCACAAATATACTTCAAATATTTTCTCTTTTCAAATTGCTTTTTGAAAATAATAATTTTTTTCTTTCTTTATGGATTTTGTGGGTGCAATCCACTGAAAACCCTCACGAGACAAAACTCGTCCTCTTGGGGTAACCTAGAAGTTTAACGGCTTGTTGCACATGCTCAGTGCAATCGAGTGACCTGCGAAAGTGGTCTAATAATTGATTAAGATTAGTTTTGATATTTTGGTCGAGGGCGAGCAAAAGATAAGTGTGGGGGTGTGATCAGTCACATATATTGCATACATATTGTCACATTTTCATGCTTGTTATCTAAATAAATCATATTAATAAGTCCTATTGTTCTTTATAAAATGCAGGCCCATTGCTAAAGGATAGGCCAGAGAAACGAGCCCAAAAGACCATTTAATTCAGAATAAATTCGAAATCAGGGAATCATGGCAGATCATAGAGGTTGAAAACTGGTTGAAATGAATCTTCTCAAATCAAGCATTGAAGTCAACAAATCAAAGATCATTTTGTCAAATCTGGGAGATGCAACAATAAATCCAGCAAGACAAAAGGGAGCCCATATCCACGCCAACCATCGCTCCACCAGGATGTGGCCACTTGGCCACATCCTGGCCGCGGATCCGCGGCCAAAGCCGCGGATCCGCGGCTTGTTGGTGGAGATAAGGGGAGCGTTTGCTCCCCTTATCTCCTCACTCCCTTCCCTCTGGGTTTTTGCCTATAAAAGGCAGGGTTTTGTACTAAAAAATTAGCGAGGACTAGGATTAAATTTATTGTTCATTTTTAAGATTTAGGAACATTGTTAGATAGCTTGGAGAAGTTGTATCTTCTCTTTATTCTTTTTTAGTTTAGACCAGAAAAGAGAGAAGAGTGGAATTGAGTGTGTAATTCGTCTTTGAAGTGATAATCAAAGGAGCTTCTACTTGCTATTCCAACTCAACTTGAATTTGGTATGTTTGTGTTTAATTGTCAATCTCTTGTTTGTTTTCATTTCATAATGAGTAGCTAAATCGTTTTCTGGGCTCACTAATTGATCTTCTCTAACTCCTCTCTCTCGATTGAATTTTATGGAAGAACTCTTTTGAATCATATGCCTAAAGTTAAATTTTATTCTTGAAAGCTCATGATGATGCTCTTCTTTTAAAACTTAGATTTTCAAAGCACAACTATTGTTAAATTATTTTTATTCCATACTTGCTTCTTAGCGCTTGATGGTTTAACATTCTATTTTTAATGTTGTGTTAAGAAAGACCTCAAGATTTGATCCAAAATCATCTCATTTGTTTTACTTGAACACTAAAAGAAATTAAACTTTTTGCCTATGATAAAAGTGATGCACTAAAAATGTTCTTGAGATAAGTAGTTAAGTAAATAAAATTAGTGAGCTCAGATTTTCTTCTTCTTATATTAAAAACAACAAATCACTTTTCAAAGCTTTTAAATCACCTTTTCAAAAGCCTTCTCCAAATTTGCAACTTTTCTTTTAATCATCTCCCTTCTCTCCATTTTCTTTTTCAACTTAAAAGAAAGACACCAACTTCATTCTTTGTTATTTAACAAAAACACCAAAAAGCTTCTATCGCATTCCTCCTCGTGGACACGACCCGTTAGCCCAAAGCTACACGGTAATTCTTTTAACTTTTTGATTTTGCAAACATTATTTCAATAAGCGGGTCGCAACTTATTTGTGTGGCAAATATTGTGCCACATCACCGCAGGCTGAGAGAGACTCTCAGGTTGTCGACTGATATACATATTTCTGATATATATATATATATATATATATATATATATATATATATATATATATATATATATATATATATTATATATATATATATATATATATATATAGGGGTTACTGTACCTCAGCTGACAGCTGAGAGAGTTTCTCAGCTGGCAGGACGTGGCAATATAATAGCCACGAATCTGACATAAATTTTGGCGGACAAAAACTAAAAAATTCTCGCCCGAGTTAGTATCAGTCACTTCAAGAATCGCTTTGAGGAAAATACCCTCCCTCACAACTTTTTATTGTATGTAAAACCTTTCCTTTAAAAAAAATTTTCAGATCTGAAATTATCAGTTGATCAATCAGAAAAATTTAGTGCTACTGTTTCCCAATTTTCCGATCATTTCGTTCAAAAATTAGTTGTTTTAAAAATTATCTGCTAAAGATGGCGCCAAAGAAATCATCCGCGAAAAAAGGTAATGGGAAAACCCAGAAATATATATATTTTTTGGGTTTGTAAATTTTAATAGTTATATTTTTTTCAGTTTTGTATCCCTTTTTACTTTTTTCATAAATATTCCTATTTTAACTTAATTAAATTAAAAGTGTCTGATGAACTGTTTTTTTATGAAAATTTTTTGAATTTTTTAAAATTTTCAATATTCTTGGTTTTTTTTTTATAAAAAAGTTAAATATTTCTTTTTATAACTTGCGACCATGGTCGCAAGTAAGAGAGAAAGATTCACTTTTTATGATTTAAAGAGGTAATCATAAAAAATAAGTATATTTATGCGGTTTAAAACTGTTTTTTTTTACACTGAAACTTTAGGTCAAGTTTAAAGTTTAAGATAAAAAGAGTTTTATTTTAGAGATTTTAATTTTTAAATTTTTTAACATAGCGACCTAGGTCAAAAGTTTTTTTTGGTTCATTTCCTTTTATGTCGACTTGGGTCGCAGTTATCTGAATTAGCGACTTAGGTTTATGCGACCTTGGTCGCAGACTTTTACAAATTATTTGGTTTAAAAATTATTCACGGCCGTTTTTTGTTAAAGATTTTTTTATTAAACTCTGCGACTGAAGTCGCAGTGTTGCCGTTTGTTTTCTCCTTTCTGGGGGTATGGTCGCAGTCTGTTAACTAAGTTAGCCTGATTGAATAATGCGATCCTAGTCGCAGTATGATGATACAAAGCCCCTCATGGTAATTTATATTGGATAATTACAAAACTGCAGTGCGACCTTGGTCGCAGTGTATTATAGTTTATTAACGGCTATTGCGACCAAGGTCACAGTCTTTTTAGCTTTTAAACTTTTAAATAAATGTACTGCGACCAGGTATTTTATACTAATATTTTTAATGTTTCTGCTTCTATAGGTAAATAAGAACTGAAGGTTCGTCCTATGAGATTGAGCCTAAAGCCTATGTGCGAATTCATTAGAAAATTCAAAAAGCACATTCATGCCGATTTTGTAGATGCGATGAAGGAGACCCCGTTTGGCCAAATCTTCATGGCCTTCTACAATGAGAAATTTGGTGCTTAAAAAGGTCTAAAATCAAACATCAGTGTGCTGAAAATTGTAGACCAGTATGATAGGGATACAAGGACCTTTAGAATTAGGGGCAAACAAATTGAGTTAACTATGGAGGGTGTTGCCCTTACTTTTGGCCTACCTATCAATGGGGCAAATTTTATTATGAATAAGACCTGTGCAATGAAGGACATGGGGTTATAAAATATTATTTCTCTAATATAAAGAAGATCACTAAAGTATCCATTGAAAAAGCTTTGGATGATCTTCTGATCAAGAAAAGAAGGAGGACTGAATTAGATGTGACCAAGGATGAACAACTTAAGCAGCAAGTGATTTTAAATGAAATTATAAGAGACAGACAAAGACTTGCAGCTCAAGACTTTACAATAATAATCATCCTATATATGTCGGCCACTCTATTCTTTTCTGACAGTAAATGCACGATGTCGTGGTATATTGTGGAACAAATTGCCAATATGCAGCTGATGAAGACAATATGCTGGGCTAAAGCTATTTGGCAATTCCTGATTGAGTCAATGGACATCTTCAGGCACATCACGTATGAGTTGCAAGGATGCTCCGTGCAAATTATTGTAAGTATGAATATCATAGTTGGCAAACATTATTGAAATTTGCTTATATATTGTCATAATTTATGTAAACTAATGTCATAATACATTTTACAGTATTGGCTCTGTGAAAGGGTTGCTATTTTGAGCTGAGGTCTGGTTTAGAGGACAAAACTCCACGGGCAGTAAGATGGGACCTGCAAAACAGTAGCAGAGCTCTGGCTGAAATTGATCTAAATGATGCTGACACAGATGTGGTAAGTTTTTATTATATAGTGACCATATACTATTGAATATAATTTTATATATTTAAATGGAGTGCGACCATTATCGCGTTCATTTGATTAGAGTACAATAGGTGCAACCACGGTCACAGTGCCTTGATAACTCATTATAAATTAACTGCGACCATGGTCGCAGTTATTTTTATTTGATTGATTTGTACTGCGACTATGGTCGCCGTATGGATTTACTTGTCTGATTTAATGTTTATGACTGCGACCAAGATCGCAGATTACTTTATAGGTATTCTAGTAAAAGTTTCATTCATCTGCGATATAACTATAAGATTTGTATAAGATCTTAGAATTTTTTTTTTCTTCAAATTTTTGGTCGAATGGCCAACATTTCAAATGATGAAAAAAATCTGATTGGCCTTCCTGTTGAAGAAGAAGAAGAAAAAGATGAAGAAGAAGAAGAAGAAGATATAAATATTGAAGCTAACATCCCGTCAGAAACAGAACCAGAGCCTGTCGAAATAGTGAGGAACCAACGCGTGAACAAGAACCAACTATTGCAGGTTATTTGCTAGCACCACGGGATGAACAAGTTGAAGAACTTAAAATTTTGAGGAATGAAAATTAGTACTTGAGAGCATATGTTTATGAGCTAGAAAGAAAAACTGAAAAATGGAGACAGAGAAAACTCTCAAGGCTGAATTAACGAAAAAAAAGAAGGGAGAGAAGAGAGAAGAGAAAATTTAAAAAGCAGCAAAGAAAATTAAAAGTGAAAGAAGAAGAAGAAGAGCTGCTGAGAGCAGCCACTACTGCGGAGGAGGAGGAGGAGAAGAGGAGGAAGGAAGAGGATGAGCAGGAGAAGGAGAAGAGGAGGAAGGAAGAGGAGAAGAAGAAGAGGCATTTGAAGGAGGAGGAAGAAAAAAATCGTAAAATTCTAGAGAAGAAGAGGAAGAAAGAGCAGGAAGAGAAGGAGAAGGAAAGGATGAAAGAAGAGGAGAGGAGGAGGGAGAAGAGGAGGAAGGAAGAGGAGGAGAAGAAGAGGCAGTTGAAAATAGAGGAGGAGGAGAAAAATCGTAAAATTCTAGAGGAGAAGAGGAAGAAAGAGCAGGAAGAGAAGGAGAAGGAGAGGATGAAAGAAGAGGAGAGAAGGAAGGAGGAAGAGAAGAAGAAGCAGAAAAGGATGAGGGAGCAGATGGAGAACAGGCAGAAGAGCAGAAGAAAAAGGAAGAGCAGGATTTCAAGCGTTCTGAATTTGAAGTCAGTATTACTGGGGAAGATTTTCCCACATTTTCTTTAAATTTAACTCAACAGATACTTGAAATCTAAAAAGACAAAGCTTCTAAAGAAAATATTCAAGAACATACTCCGACTCAGAAGCAAGTATTAAAAGGAAAAGTTTTGCATTACTCTAAAGGAACGATCGAAAGGGGAGTTAAAGAACGCAAGCGCGCTGAAAGAGATCGCGATGACTCTGACTTCGTTTATCCAAAACAAAAAAAGAAAATTAATGAAGATCCTCTTCCACAGCCTGCGGCTCAGACTTCTGCCACTAGTTCCGGCAACGAACAGATTTCAGACACTCAGCCAAAAATCAGAGAATTGACTGAAACCACTGCATACAGAATTCTACAGTCACATCAACAAGCTCTCATCAAAAGTTTCTTAGACAAAGCCTCCTTTGAGTAAATTATTTCATTTATTTAAAATTACATCAAAAATTTAATATATTTATATTAGAACAATCTAATTATTAACTTTTTTTTTTTTTTCTTGCAGTTCTACTGCATATCAGGATACTGACAACGGAATAATGGTTGCAAAAAATGACATTGAGGACCAGATGTTCAGTAGAGATTTAGATGCCAATATAATTCATTTCTATATGAAGCATCTAGAGAAGAGAGGAGGATTAAAAAGTAAATTCTTCTGAAGCGAAGCTTGGATAAACATCTATTTTCTCCTTTATAGTTAGTTAAAACATCAAATTTCTAATTAATGTAGTACTTTCAAATTTTGATGGTTAAAAATTCTACTAGTTGCTTTTACTGCTGATAAGGCATAATGATTTGTCTGCGACCTTGGTCGTAGTCCGGTCAGTTGCTAAGTAATCTTGAAAAATAAATTGAATATTGCCAGTTACGACCTTGGTCGCAGTCACAGCAAACATATTCTTAATCAATAACAACACAGTGACCGTGGTCGCAGTCGAGGTTATTAAACATGAAGCTTAATTTAATGATGGTTGTGACTTTGGTCGCAGTCGCATTTGCTAAGTAATCATAAAAATTTAAACCTGAATACTGACGAATGCGATCAAGGTCGCAGCCAAAAATATAATTAACAATAACAACACAGCGACCTTGTCGCGGTCTGTTTTTGATATCTTGATTGCATTTATTATTAAATATAAAAATGACTGAATTAATTTTGTTTTTAACAGCACGGTGTTGTATCTAAAAATAGAGATCTTGAAGCTTATTTCATCAAGCAGTTGTTAAAAAACTGGACAAGTGATGTGCAGTACGTGTTCTTCCCGATTAATCACAAACACAGTGCCAAGGAAGCTGGATTTCACTGGACCTTGTTGGTATTTGATTGCTAAGCACAAGAGTGAATTTTTACAACTCTTTGGTCCCAGCAGAAAAATCAAGTAATACATTAAACCTTTATTAAACAGATGCAAGAACAATGATGAGTTTATATTAATCTTGTAATTACTGAATATTTGCATTTAATTTGATTCATATTGATATTTTTTTTCTATTGACATTGCAGAAAGAAAGGTTATTACAAATATTTGAAATTGATTTCAATAAAAGGATGAAAAAAATATATATAAAATACGCAAGATGTCCCCAATAAGCAAACATGTATTTTATTCTTGTGAAATTTAACCAACATATTTTCTGTTTATTTTGAGTACCAAAATGTAATCTCATTTAATGATTTTCATGTACAATTTTCAGTATTGATTGCGCTGTATATGTATGCAAGTACATCGAAAGTATAGTATTTGGTAGTTCATCAACAGTTGATACTGTGACGGCGGCCACTATACAGATACTAAGAAGCGAGCTTGCATACCTGTTACTCGCAGACAGAGAGAAAAGTTGGGATGAAGAAACAGAATTTATAAGAAGGATGGTATTTGAAGATTAAAAATTGACTTAATTTTTTAATTATAATATTGTTAATTCATTCATATACATCATTTTTTTTATTAAATGTATCCTACTTGTAAACCAGGTCTGTTGGCTTTATTAATATAATTTGTATACATTTTTATTCATTTATATACAATCCACTGAGATTTCTTTATTTTCATTCTATAACTGTTACAGAGTGCATGTTACTCAGATCACAGTGATATTAGAAAGAAATAATGATTTCAGAATTTGTACTGCGATTAAAGTCGCAGTCATGAACTGGGAAGTTGTATCGACTACTTATAATGCGACAATGATCGCAGTATACATAAATTCATCTGTAAAAAATTTATTTATTTATTAGCATTCTATTATATAATTGAGACAGCGATCGCGGTCGCAGTTAATGAATCATATTTGAGATCGCACTGCGACCATAGTCGCATTGCCCAAAGTTTTTATACACATAACGATATATGTTTTAAATTTTATTAAAATAATTAATTTAACGAAAAGTAAACACGATCCTCCCTGTCTTTTTCTACCGTAAGAAATTAAAATAATAATAGTCTTGCCGTATTCAAAGTAAAAGGTAACTGCATGTAAAAATATATTAACTTTTTACCTGTTTTTGAAAACTGAACAGTCACCTGGAAAGTATACACTTTTTGGAAAAAGGCAGATAATTAATTTACGGCATGTTCACGTTGTTTGAGAACATAAACCTTTTGAAATTCTTAGATTATTTATATATAAAGGGTGTCCATTATAGAATAACAAACATACTAAATTATAGGATAACAAACAGATAATTTTTTTTAATAATTTTAGTTTTACTGGTGGCACTATTTTACTAATTTAATTCTTATGATTGTTGGAACATGGATACGGGGGCAAATTATAATGGGCTATGTTGAACTTACATGTCAACAATATGATCCAATCTCTAAGTCACAAAAATGTTAAAATTAAATAAAATGGGATACACTGCGACTAATGTCGCAGCCAATAAAAAAATAATATCAGCGACTGAGATAAATAAATGGCTAAATTAAGAATATATTCCAAACTGCGATCAAGGTCGTAGTGTAAAATTGAAAGGGTCCAATTTTCACAATATACAATTTAATTATAACCATATCTCAGCATATTAAACTGGTAACATAATTAAAGAACTTAATGTAATATTTCATTCAAACTTGAGAATTAAACAATCCAACCTTCCCGTGAAATTTAAACTGCGACTCTGCTCGCTGTTATGAAAATACACTGCTCTTTCTGCAACTGCTGTAGACTGTGAGAAAGTCGATGTCAAATAGTCAAATATGAACTGCGACCATGGTCGCAGTCTATGTTCAGTGAACTAAAAACACAACATAATAATAAGAGACGGGGGACACTTGAAAAGCAACAAAAATTTTCAAGTGAAATGAAAAACTGCGACTCCGGTCGCAGATATGAAAATACACTTCTTATATTTGCGACCAAATTCGCTCTCAAATATAGTCAAATATGATCTGCGACCCTGATCGCAGTCTATGTTCAATGAACTAAAAAGTAAAATATATAGGCCAACATTGTCGCAGTGAAATTTTAAAGTACAACTGCTTACAAAAGAACGGTAGATGGGAAGCACTTGAAAAGGATCAAAAAAAGTTATTACACTGCGACCCAGGTCACAGTACTTGAAATGCCTCTTTCTTTAACAATGCGACCATGGTCGCAGATGATGACTGAAGATGTAAAAATGAAAACTTTATTCGTTCCAGGTAGACGCAATATGAAACTACTTCCTCTGCAATTAAAAAGGAAAGGTAAGAATTTGAAACATCAAACTTTTAATTAAATTATATAACAGGTTAAATTTCATACCAATAATAGACAACCAGTCCTGTAATGGCCAGCTGTTGACAGTTTTCACACTTTCGATGCTTCACTTCCTTCTGTGATAGAGAATCTTCAAAACCAGACTTAAGCCTGGATGCACCTCTAGGCCTCCCCTTGGTTGGTACAGGACCAATTGGATCGCATATATTCAATTCTTCACCATCCCGCAGAACAACGACGGATCCAATGGAATCAATATTTGTTTTAGACTGTAATGATTGATAATGTCCTGACGTGGTTTTGTATTCATTACTGGTTTCTTCAGCAAATCTATCCAAAACATCATCCAACCTTAAAAGATGGATATCAGAATCGGCCACCATTTCAAGAATTACATTAAATTTAGAACGAAGTGTCCACAGTCTAGTCGTCCCTCGAGGGCCTTGAATGGGAAAAGGCCTACTGCTATTTTCAATTACAATATTTTTGTAACGCGCATCCAACCTTCATCTCTGTAATATATAGGATTCTGGTATATGTGTAACGTGATTGCGCCACAAAATGCACAGAACATGTCCAAAGGATACCCTCTGTTTCGAATAATGAGCAACTACAAGACACATCAAGTTCATCAAAATTCTCATAACTGACCTTTTCCCAGGTGTCTTTTGATTCTGAAAATTTACCAACCAAATATTTTGCTCTGGGTCCATCGTGTTCCAACTCTTCTGAAAAGAGTGTCATCACAACTGTCTATTCATTTTGGAACAACTGAAAAATCTTCAGGGTATACAACTTTGAAACTTGTATCTCATATGGATTCGATGTACAATTGGGCACAGAATTCAAACCCCGAAAGTCTTGTTGAGATTCAGAACTACGACGGGCAGCGACAACTTTATCATATTGGTGGACAAATTCAACTAGTTTCGTATTTGCATTCACAAAACCATCAAAAAAGGAATTAATACTCTCAGACCTCTGACTAGTTGTCATTCCAGCACAGAAAATATCCTTGAGATATGCATTAACCCAGTGTCTATGCAATCTGTACATCTTTAACAACTAACTGTCTTCTTCTTCTTCTAATTGATATTTTTCATTCATCAGTCTCCATCATTCCTCGCATGAGCTTATATCACGAGAGGTGTACCAACGATGGAAATAAGAGACAAAATCTTCTCCATACTAGTTCGTCGTCGGAATTTGTTGCTCAGCAATATATTTCCGTATATGCCAAAAACAGTACCGGTGACGAGTAGTTGGAAAAATCATCTTGATGGCATCACCGATCTGGGCATCCTGATCAGTAATAATCACCTTTGGTGCAACTTCGTGCATGCATTTAAGCCATTTATTGACTAGCCACACAAATGTATCCCTTTGCTCATCCGCAAACAATGCACAGCCAAACAAAATTGATTTCCGATGATGATTCACTCCAGTGAATGGAGCAAATGGCAGGTTCAAGTGATTAGTCTTATATGTTGTGTCAAAAATAATTACATCACAAAAACTCATATACGAGAAAATTGCTCTTCCATCAGCCCAAAAATGCTTCTAAGTGTGCCCGCGTTGTCAACTTCACTTGCAAAGAAAAAATATGGATCAGACTCGACTTTTTCTTGAAAATATTTGATGATCGAAATAAACTCATGGCCAATGTTACTTCTACGGTGACGAGTAAAATCAATAACTTGCTGCGGGCTTGCTTCTTCACAACCTTCTCTGTGGTTCATTGCATTAATAGCACGGAAAATATTTGAAGGGCGAATTCCTACATCAACCAAATTGCTTATAATGCTTCTGCTAATCTTTGATTGATGTGTCTGGTGAGAGTAATAGTGATGGACCTTATCCGGGCTTGATAATTCATGCGAATGAGAATCAACAAACTTGGTGACAACCCAAGATCTTCTGTCTAATAAAAAATGAAGACGCACATGCATCTTAGCAGAACACACTACTTTAGTGTCGATTCGACGATTGACTGTAAGCCCATCTTGTCTTTTGTCATATAACTTCTTCACACCCTCCTTATTGCAATTTTTTTTCTGCAAATAACTTCATGAGGAGGCCTCCGTGACTTATCTATTTCTTTTCTTCTCACGCCAAAATCTCTGTTCCTTGCATAAGAATTGTAGAAGTTGTATGCTTCATCATCCGTGGAAAACTGTTTCCCTAAGAATAGATTTGAGCTTCCAGACATTTCTCCATGTGAATTCAGATCCTACAAAATAAATTGCTGAACTAAATAAAAATAAATAATTGAATATCACACGTCTGAACTGTAATAACTAAAACTGCGACCAAGGTCGCAGATGTAAAGAAATCGGTAACTTCTGAATAATAGACTGCGATCGTAGTCGTAGTTTTTCGTCTGTCCAGGTTTTTTAAAAACGTGAATAATAACTGTGCAACTCTCTCATTAGTATATACTGCGACCTTAAGTCGCAATTCTTAAAATTTAGTGTATAAGATAGGTATAATTGACATGGACACGTGGCAGAACTATAAAAAATAGGACTACGACTAAGGGCGCAGTTATAAAGCTAGCTTTGACAACCGGAAAAATATTTTTAATACAAACTTTGACCGTGGTCGCAGTTAGAAAAATTTAGTGTATTAAATTAGTGATCGCAGTTCATAAATTTTAGTGTATTACATTAAATAGGTGCGAATGAGATCGCATTTAACAAAACTGTGAAATTCTTTCTGAAAAAAGACTTTAGAACAAGTGATTATATTGTTCTGTAAAACGAAATCTAGGTCGCAATTCCATATACGATGCATAAAAATCTTCTGCATTTAAGAAATTGCGGGAAAAAATTGATAAAATAAAAATCTCTTGATCAGCATGCAAAGATCTCAACCCTTCAATATTTTCAATATTCTGAGAGAAAGTTGAACCAAATGATACATAATCCATATTTAGATCGGGAGATAGAGATCGCTTACGACTGCGACCAGAATTGGCAGAAGAAGTGGACTGCTCCGGCGTCGATATAAAAATAAAAAGGAGAAAAACCTGATCCGAAAATTGTTATTTTCAGAAACAACTTTATGGCAGGAAAAGGAAACCCTAAATCTGACAACGAGCGGTAAAAGAAATAGGAAAAAATAATAATAAATAATAGCGGGACAAGTACCTTTTACCGAGGGGCATTTAGTAATTTAACTTATTTCAATAAACAGGCCGCAACTTATTGGTGTGGCAAATATTTTGCCACATCACCGCAGGTTGAGAGAGACTCTCAGCTGTCGGCTGATATACATATTTCTGATATATATATATGTATATCTATGAAAGATAAACAAATCTAATTATTGATTAGCTAGGTTCTTTGACCTAATAAAGTCTTGGTATTTATGCAAAAGATAATTAGATAAGTTTGAAAATATATATATATATCCTCTGATTAAGCTGGGTATTTGTGCCTCATGAAGTATAAGTATTCACGCCTAAAAGGGGTACATTTTATAAATAAAAACCCTTGGTTTCGTGGCCTTGTCTGCTCGAGTGTTTAAGTCCTTAGGGGTGATTTCTCACCTGGTGCCCTAAGACTGTCCGGTTTGGGTGTCACCGACTAAAGGCTCGTTACATAGGTAGATTAGAAAGCCTAATGGAATTGAGGAATAAATACCACCAAAATAAATATAAATAAGGCATAGGAGTTAATATCAAAGAACCCTTAGTCAAACTTCACGGTCACGAAGGTGCATATGACTCAAGGTAAAGTAATAGACTAGATGAGAAATACAATTTGACTCCTTGCTTTGATTGGTGACATGTTTTTTAATAGAGACTAAGTTTAGGAATGAAAATTTGATATTTCTATAACTTATAGATTACTTGAACTCTTACAAATGTACTTCAAATATTTTCTCTCTTTTCAAAATGCTTTTAAAAAATACTAACATTTTTCTCCTTTCTTTATGGATTTTGTGGGTGTAATCCATTGAAAACCCTCACGAGACAAAATTCGTCCTCTAGGGTAACCTAGAGGTTTAACAGCTTGTTGCACATGCTCAGTGTAATCACGTAACCTCCGAAAATGGTCTAATAATTGATTAGGATTAATTTTGATGTTTTGCTCGAGAGCGAGCAAAAGATAAGTGTGGGGGGTGTGATCGGTCACATATATTGCATATATATTATCACATTATCATGTTTATTATCTAATAAATCCTATTAAAAGTCTTATTTTTTCTTTATAAAGTGCAGGCCCATTGCTAAAGGAAAGGGAAGAGAAACGAGCCCAAAAGCCCATCAAATTCTAATTTAATTCAGAATTAATTCAAAATCAGAAAATTAGGGCAGATCATGGCAAATCAGAGAGGTTGAAAACTGGTTAAAATGAATCTTCCCAAATCAAGTGGTTAAAGCCAAAGATCAAAGGTTGTTTTGTCAAATCCAGGAGCTGCAACGGGAAAACTAGCAAGAGATAAAAATGTATCACCAACTAAGGGAGACCCACCAACCAGGTGTGGCCACTTGGCCACACCATGGCCACAAAAACGTGGCCAAAGCCGTATTTTCGCGGCATATTGGGGTTTGTTGGGGAGCGTTTGCTCCCCCTATCTTCGTACGCCCTCTCCCGTTTGGTTTTTGCCTATAAATACTGCATTTTTCAGAGAAAAAGGGACTGGAAGTTAGTTTTAGTTTTTCTCTTTATTTTTAGGGTTTAGGTTCTTTATTAGATAGTATTGAGAAGTTGTATCTTTATTTTTTTTAATTTGTAGTTTATTCCAAATACCAGTGAGAGAGAGATAGAGTGATTGTAACCTGAAGTTGAAGTGACATCAATAAAGGATCAAGCTTTCTCTTCTTCTACTCCAATTCATGGGTATGTCTTGTTTTATTTACATGTCTTATTTCACATCATTCATGAGTAGCTAAACTTATTTTCTGGGCTCACTATCGTCCCTCTCTTCGATCCCTCTTGTTTTGAATGGTTTTGATGTAAAGAACCCAACATAATCATATGTATGCCTTAAACTAAGCCTTTCTTCTTTGAAAGTGTTCTTGAAGGCACATGAGGATGGGTTTGAATTTTTAAACTTCTATTTCTTTTAAAATATTACTTGAACTTGTTTTTATTTCATACTTGGAAGAAAACTTGATGATTTAACATTCAGTTCAAGAGGATTTCTTAAGAAAAAGAGTTAAACTTTTTCATACAATCTTATTTGCTTTGCTTAAGACTTTCGAAACTAAAGCTTAAGTTTTTGCCTATGATTAAGTTGAGGCACTAAGAATTTCAAGAGAAGAACACATTGTTGAGTAGTAAGACAGTGAGCCCAAGTTTGTTTCCTATATTAAAAACAACCAAACAATTTTCAACACTTTTTAAAGATCACCTTTTCCAAAGCCTTCTCTGAGTTTTCAATTTTTCTTTTAATCATTTCCTTACTCTCCATTCTCTTTTTCAATATAAAAAAAGAAAAAAACCAACATCATTCTTTGTTATTCAATAATTCATCAAAAAGTTTTATCGTATTCCTCCTCGTGGACACGACCCGTTAGCCCAAAGCTAGACGATAATTTTTATTGCTTTTATTTGCAATCAATTTTTGGCACCGTTGCCGGGGAGGGAACGGTGTAATTGTTTTCAACAAGTTTAGTGTCTTGTTTTAAGGACGTTAAGGAATCAGATTTAGCACTCAAGCTTTGTAGGAGAAGACTTGCTATTCTGTGCCCCTACTCTTGAAAGTAGGAAACAGAATTTCAAGAAATTGCATCGCAAAAGTTTGAAGTTTTTTTTTGGACTACTAAAAACTCTTTTTTGCTTGACATATTGCTATGCAAAAATACAAATTTGTGTGTTATTTTTGCTATATCTGATATTCACACTCCCTGTTCTTAATCCAACAGTAATCTGATTGATTGCTAATTGCTTAAAAAATGTTTAGACTTACATTATAGGCATTTGTCTAATTACGTTTCTTTTAGATTACTGTTGAAGATAGATGGAGACAAGGTACATATGTATAGCATATAGTTAGAAAACATTCTTGGGTGATATTTGCTTGTGAATGTTACTTTTCTATATCTTGCACACTTTGAACAATCAATTTTAAGGGCAAAACCCACGTCAAGATAAGGTGGGGAAGTCATTACCCTTCCTTAGCCCAAAAACCATCTCCAAGTACGCACAACCTAAGCCTAATTTAAAATCTGATAGACGTTGGCCTTAGGGACATCTCAAACTCATTAGGAGATTATCCTAAGGGGAAAGGTGTTAGAATTTGACTCCTGCCAAATCAGTGTCTAAGGAAAGGGATTGAGAGGTAAAATCCCGAAGGCTGATAGTTTGGCTTAATTAGGCTTGTCGCTTTTACGCGGATACCTCCCATCAATCTTGCCCTGACCTGGCTGATTAGCTTGTGGTCAAAGTCTGCATTATACCTCCTGTGAACAATCAACCAGTTAGGAGTTGTCTAGGTCAAGGTTACCTTACGCTAGGCTTGGTTGTTTCCTCTTGTTGACTATTGGTGAACTTGTTTGTGATTATGTTTGTGTATGCAAGTGTGGTCAAGTGACCCTAATTCATCTAGGTTAACTAAAAACTCATCACCTCCCAAGTTCGAACCAAGACCAGATTCGGTGGCTCAACCGACATCTTTGCAGGATAGGTTCTATCCCATTAGAACCTCACTTCCATCTTGCATCCAACTTCCATCGGTTGGTGAACACAATTTTGAGCTCAAGTCTCAGTTCATCAACACACTCCCCAAGTTTCATGGCTTAGAGTCTGAAGATGCTTATTTCTTCATAAGAGAGTTTAAGGAAGTATGCTTAATGATGAAAATTCCATACCTTGTAGATGATGCTATTAGGTTGAGATTTGTCTCATTCGCTCTTAAGGACTTAGCCAAGAAATGGCTTTATAGCTTAGCGGCCGGCTCTATCACATTCTGGGATGGTTTCATCAAGGTCTTCTTGAAGAAATTCTATTCAATTCATAAGACCGCTCTCATTAGGAAGAACATCATGCAATTCAAGTAAGAACCTAGTGAACCGTTTTGGAGGTACTTTGAACGCTTCAAAGACCTCCTTGTCCAATGTCCTTATCATGGAATAGAGAAATGGCGACAATGCAAAATTCTTTATGACGGTTTAGACTACTCTACCAAGACCCTCTTATAAACGATGTGCCAAGGGAGATTCTTAAAGAAGGATGAGAATGAAGGATGGGATTTATATGAGGATCTAGCTAAAAAGACCATCCAATGGGAACCAACTAGTGAAAGCTCTAGGAATTCAAACTCCATCTCTTGAAAAGGAGGTCTCCATTCAATTGAATCACCCATAACTAACGAGGCTAGAATTGCAAACTTAGCAAGAAGACTGGAAGCTTTAGAAGCAAAGGAACCAAGTCCAGTCAATCAAGTCAGCCCAAACAAATTTTCAACTCCTGGTTGTACTACTGTCAAGCCATGAATCATGTGTTTGAGGAGTGTCCTGTGTTTCAAGCTCAGCAACAATATCCTGAACCGATGAATGCGGCCTTTTCAAGGCTGAACAATAATCCTTACGCACAACGTACAATTCTGGCTGGCGAAATCACCCAAATTTCTCATGGAGCCAAACAACAATGACCATTCATGGTCAAAGCATGCAAGCTACTTTCAGCATTCCAATAATTCTTCTAATTATCAACCTAACTTTTTCAATTTCCATCATAATTCTTCCAACCATCCGCCTAATTTTTCAAACTATCAACAAAACTTTCTCAACCAAGCTCCACAATCTTTCTTCCAGAATCCTCAACTAGAAAGGAGAATGACTGACTTTGAGAGAAATATGAAAAGGTACAAGAAGAACCAAGATTCTCTCATGCAAACTATAAAGAGGCTAGAGATTCAAATGAGTCAATTAGCCAATCCATAGAATGAGAGACAAAAGGGTATCTTGCCTAGTCAACCAATAATGAATCCTAGGAAAAGCTTATTTAGCTGAGGATCAATCATTGAATCAATGTTATGTTGTTCATACATTGAGGTTGGAAAAGAAGTTGATAATCAAGTGTTAACATCATTTAACCCCATTCAGCACAATCACACTCAAGCATCCACCTAATCTAATCCCAGTCCGCCCAAATCTGACGAATCTGGAACAGATAAGTCAACCAGTCAGGTGCACCAGCTTATAGTACCATTTCCTAATAGGCTAAAAAATAACAAGCAAAATCCGCACATGGATAAGATAATTGAGATCTTCAATCGAGTGAAGATAAATGTGCCACTTCTTGATGCTATCAACAAGTCCCATCCTATGCAAAATTTCTTAAGGACATGTGCACCAAAAAGAGAAAGACTAATGTACCCAAAAAAGTCTTCCTAGCTACTAACATTAGTGAGCTACTGTCGGGTCTGATCCCTATCAAGTACAAGGATCCAGGTTGTCCCACCATTGTCTGCACCATAGGACAAGCCGAGATTAGTCGTGCACTTCTTGACTTGGGAGAAAGTATCAACTTACTTCCATTCTCAGTTTATCAACAACTCGGGTTGGGCGATCTTAGTCCAACTCGAGTCACTATCCAACTGGCTGGCTATTCAGTGAAAGTTTCCAAGGGAAAAAGTAATGATGTCCTTATCTGGGTCGGAGAGTTTATCTACCCCGTTGATTTCATAGTTCTAGAGACACAACCTGTGTCCAATCCTAGGGCTCAAACTCCTGTTATCCTAGGGTGACCATTCCTTACTACTGCCAATGCCATTATCAATTGTAGGAATGGGTCCATGAGGTTAACGTTTGGGGACATGACTAGAGAAGTCAATGTCTTCAACCTAGGAAAGCAACCTCATGACGTTGAGGATCAAACATTTGAAGTCAACCTCATTGAGAACTTGACAAGTGAACACAGGGAAGAATCAAAATTAGAAACTGAGTGTGACTTTGAGTTAAAATCTGATGATTTTAACCTTGATCAGGTTATCGAGTCTGCTGGGAATTGGCCTCACACCCTATTTCACAAAATGTGAGCCAACTAATTTGACTCATCCTTCCAGTGAGCTTTCACCTTCTTTAGAATTGAAATCCTTACCAGCGCATCTCAAGTACGTCTATCTAGGTGAACAAGAGACCTTTCCTGTCATTATTGCCTCCCATTTAAATGATGAGCAAGAAGAAGATCTTAAAGCAATTCTGAGAAAACATAGGGAAGCCATTGGTTGAACTATGACTGATATAAAGGGATTGAGTCCAACCATAGTTCAACATCGCATTCATCTCAATGAAGACGCGACACCAAAAAGAGGACCGCAACGTAGGTTAAACCCTATAATGCAAGAGGCTGTTCATGCTAAAATTGTGAAACTCTTAGAAAATGGGTTAATCTATCCCATTTTAGATAGCCAATGGGTCAGTCCTGTCCACGCGGCTCCAAAGAAATCCGGTTTCATCGTAGTGGAAAACGAGAACAAAGAGTTGGTCCAAATTTGACTTCCCACAAAGATTCGAGTTTGCATTGACTATAGGAAGCTTAATTCAGCATCTCGTAAGGACCATTTCCCGCTCCTCTTCATTGATCAAATGCTTGAACGATTGGCTGGCCACGAGTATTACACGACCTGTTAGCCCAAAGCTAGACGGTAATTCTCATTGCTTTTATTTGCAATCAAAGCTCGCGTTTGGGTTCTTGACTTAAAAAATTTTAAGTCTGCTCTTTTGAGATCTCTGGACACGGATATGGCAAACTTTGCGTCTCAGACGCGAGTTTGGCGAACTCTGCATCTTGAAGTCACTTCAGGCAGTTTTAAGGCCCGCGTCCTCGCCTTTGATATATGCCTCACGTCTCATGTATCAGACGCGAGTCTAATATTAGACTGTGTTTGGATCCATATTTTCTATCCCTACTTCGTGAGATTCGCGTCTGGGATTTATGACTTCAGCCCCGCGTTTGTGATCCTGGCTTCCTATTTTCTGTCTTTGCAGAATTTTAACCCTTGGGTTTTTGTTTCTTGCAAGTCTTGGCCATATCGATGGTGCTGGTTCCAGTGTCTTTTCCGGGTTCATGGGAGAATATTTGGATCGGTTAACTTGTTCGATTGGCGAGCACTTGGAAAGTCAGAGTTTCTGTCTAAGGGTGAGGAGATGCGTGCGGTTGTCGACACACATCAAGGCCTTATTGTACATAATGCACCAATAATGTCTCGGATCCTTCCTGGTCACAGTGAGTATGGCGCATTTGAAGGTCACGGGAAAGTTGACGTCACCAGTTTGGTCTTGAATCCTCCCTTCACCAATCTTACTCAAAGAAGTGGCAGCGACGAAAACTCATGCTCATTGGATGACTTTCTGGTGGTGGAGCTTCCTATTAAGCGAAGGATTACGGCCTTGCGAAGACCTTCACACCAGTTGGTCGGGTGGAATCAGAATGCTCCCTTTCATTTCAACCTTAAGAAACACCATTGTTCTCAAGAGGAGAGGAAGTTGATCCGCTATTCCCGGCTACAGTCAAGAGGACGAGCTTCATGTATCTTTAATGTTTCGAGGAGAGAGTGCCGCCTTTTGCTGAGCAAGAGGGACTCCTTTGTACTCCTTTATTGTAACACTCAATCTTATTGTATAAGAGAACGTTTTGTATCACTTTCATATTTTTGAATATTAATAAAAGTGATACTTTTTTTGTCTTCTTACATGTCTTGACTTCCTTTTTTTATTGAAAATCAGAAAAGTAGAAGTGATCTCCTTTGATTTGCTAGAAATTTAACATTTTAACTTAGGAAGTCAAAGTTAGAGAAATTCTACTTAAGGAATTTTAAGATTACTGTGAGAGGTGTGATATTAACTTGACAGGAGTGGAATAGTGGATTTGTGGACTTGCCAATCTATGAATGAGAATGACAAGTAAAGTTGTCACCCCGCAGAGGACTATGATTGATTCTTTTTTAGAGGTTTAGTATTAGCGTAATTAAGACTCAGCTGGGGATTAATGGAAACACTGTTAAAGGTATGATATTAACCTAACAGAGATTTTAAGTGGACTTGCGATTATGTTGACGAGAATAACAAGTAAGACTAGACCCAATGGGTATCTGGGAAAGTTTTTACCTTTTGAGATGTAATATTAACTTAACGGGTTGAATTAATTCTTGTCAGAGGTGTGATATTAACTTGATGAGGATGTGAGCTAGAGATGTGATGTTAACTTAGCTCTGCAGAATTTTCAGTTTCATTTGGGAAAACTGAAAATACCATTGTCATAGGTGTAGTATTGAACTTGACAGTGGAGGTAATGCTAGAGGCGTAATTTTGAACTTAGCACTAGCCATCTCGACTTCAATACGAAGTTCGAGGAAAAGTCATTGTCATAGGTGTATTGTTGAACTTAACAATGAACTGGATGCTAGAGGTATGATGTTAAACTTAGCATCGCTCATCTCAGCTTCGATATGAAGTCTGAGGAAAAATGATTGTCATAGGTTTAATATTGAACTTGGCAGCAACTTATTACTGTCAGAGGTATAGTGTTAAGCTTAATAGTAATTTTTCAGAGGTGTGATGTTAACATGACAAGAGTTGATTTGCGATATGAGCAATTTTGGGGCTTGTCATTCTATTGACGAGAATTGACAAGTGAAGTTTGGAATATCAGAAGTGTAGTGTTAACTTGACAAGAGTTTGTTTTGCAATATGAGCAATTTTGAGGACTTGTCATTCTATTGACGAGAATTGACAAGTGCTGTTTGTATTCGCTGGGGAGTATTGAACTTTTCACTGTTAGAGGTGTAGTGTTAACATAGCAGTGATTGAGCTTGCGGACCTACCATTCCATGGAAGGAATTAGTAGGGGATTTTGGTGGAAAATAGCATGAATTGTCAGAGGTATAATATTTAACGTGACAAACATTGATTCTGAGCAGGCCTTATCGTCAGAGGTTTAATGTTAACTTAACTAACACCACTGGGGATCAAAACAGAAATGGCTTGCCAGAGGTTTATTGTTAACGTGACAAGTCTCTGTTCATTTCGTTGGGAAAATGGATACAGGTACTTTTGTGGTCCTACCATTCTGTGGGTAAGAATTGGTAAGAGATTTTTGAGGAGAGGACGGGATCAAGTCCCTTAAGATTTTTAGCAAATTCTCAGCTGTCAACGGATTTGGTATGCCTTTACCAACTACCGTTTGAGTTGGGCTAACCATGCTATTCCCCTCAGCATGATGAGTTATCGAGGACTGATGTTGGACTTAAAAGCCAACATTTTCCTCTATCCTTAGCCGTTAGAGGCGTCAGATATTCATAGATAAATTAGAGAAGAGAAATAAGGCTAAAATCGAAGTTTCACACTTTATTTTTCTTCAATGTTTATATCATGTATCATGATGTAACCAACGTTCAATCGGCTCGACACTGATTGACCGTGATATGATCCAGTGAAGGAAGAAAGAAGCTTTTCTTTAGCGCTCTTCCAACATCTTAGATCTGACAGTTTTGATCAGAGGTGTAATGTTAACCTGATCAGGGAAAGATCATATCAAGAATAGTACTTCTTCAAGAATCTGCCGTTGTTTGACGGGAGAATAGGGTTCCTTGTAAAATTTTCTTGAATCAATTGAAAGATTACAATAGATTTACACTCCAATTACAAGAGAGGGAAGATGTTGAGACTTGAATCTCCCCTTTGTTTAATGCTGGGTTCTTCAGGTGGCGATGGAAAGTGAATCTTATTTTTCGTTGACCGGGTGAACGTCAAGAACTTTTGGGGATCTTCTCTTTGGATGGTCGATGGAGTGACACAGCTCCGGTTGACCAGGAATCTCCAAGAGATTATAAGTAAGTTCAACCTGTATGCAGCAAGTTGTTTGAAGAGCTAGACTCTCTTTCTTTTGGTGGAAGTCTCGGAGTTTGTATAGCTTACGAGCCAAGTTCCTCTTTAAAGAGTCTTTTTGAATCAACCCACCGACCCCTTCTCAATAGCAAGAGGGGTTATTTATAGAGGTTCCAGAGGTGAACGTGCCCCCTAAAACGCTCCATAATAGGGGTTAACTTCCTTGTTATGTGGGCCGTGATTGACCCTATAACAAGGGCAGTTACGACTGAGACGCGGGTCTCGACTCTCGCATCTTGGTGCTGCAGTGACGCGGGTTTCGACCATTACGCCTTGACGTTGTGGAGACGCGGGTTTTCGACCCTCGCGCCTTGATGTTGTGGAGACGCGGGTTTCGACCCTCGCGCATCGATGTTGTAGAGACGCGGGTTTCGACCCTCGTGCCTTGATGTTGTAGAGACGCGGGTTTCGACCCTCGCGCCTTGATGTTGTGGAGACGCGGGTTTCGACCCTCGCGCATCGATGTTGTAGAGACGCGGGTTTTGACCCTCGTGCCTTGATGTTGTAGAGACGCGGGTTTCGACCTTCGCGCATTGATGTTGTAGAGACGCGGGTTTCGACCCTCGCGCATTGATGTTGTAGAGACGCGGGTTTCAACCCTCGCGCCTTGATGCCGTAGAGACGCTGAGACGCCGGTTTAGATCCTCGCGTCTTGGCGCTGTGGTGATGGCCATGATTAGTCCTGCGTCTGGAGCTTGGAACTCTACTTTTTGTGACTTGTCTTTTAGTGATTTTTAGACAGCCTACAGAACCCCTCCAAAGTTGTCGATATTCCGCAGTTGACTGGGACGGATTTCGAAATACTTTGGACTTTGGTTGAGTTCATACTTCTCATGATTGGACTGACAATCATTTGAGATGCTCTGAACTTGATTTTGTCTGGAATATGGCCTTCATGAGTGTACTGTGGAACCCTTTGAAGCCGCCAGAAATGATCGTGGCGAGAGTCTAGATACACAGTCTAGACCTCCCCATGGTTCTGAGCTTGTTGTTGGTGTACTTTGAACCAGAGGTGAACAGTCATCTGCTTATGCCAGTGTACTGTTGAACTGAATTACAGAAGTAATGACTGAATGCAAGTGCTGTAGAGGCAGGGGTCATGTTGCTTTTTAAAGACGCAGTTCTCATTTGGAGTGGGGACGCATCATTAGTTATGCTGCAGAGACGCAATTCTTGTAGGGGTGCATCTTTTGAGATGAAGACGCGTCTGTTGCTCCATGAGGTAGACGCGACTTTAGCCTAGGTTGAAAAATGCGACCTTCGGGGAGATGCGTCTTTTGGGATGAAGACGCAGCTGTCGCTTTGTGAAGTAGACGCGGCTTCGGCCCAGTTGAGAAGGCGCGATTTTTCTGTTGAATGCGAATCTGTGCTGTGAGTGCGTTGCCACGTGTCCAGTAGAATTGAGGGGATATCTTCTTTTTGGCGCGCAATTTCATGCTGCATTAAATACGCTTTCCACGCGTCAGGCAGAGATTAGGCGTCGAGCCAAGCGCCGCGTATCTCTGCGAATCATTGTACCTATAAAAGGCGACAGTCTTTCAAGAGTCATCATTAGACTCTTCTTCTTCGTTTGAACCTCTTAGGGTTAAGAAAACTCGAAGCTTTTTGTTCTTCTCGTTTCTTTCATCCCCAACACCGATTCCTCGGTCGCAATGACACCAAAAGTAAAGCATACTGCTTCGTCTTCAAAGGCGGTCATTCCTGAGACCCAAATGGGTGGTTCCTCCATACAGGAATACCCTATTTCAGGTATTAAAAAGCATCGGACCTGGTTTCTGCCATTAAAGGGGCTTACAGAGTTCTTTTAACTCTTAAATCCCTTTTTAATGTGAACCGCCAGCGCGGGCTCATGCCCGTGTTTGATCTTCAGGTGCGGTTCTTGAGTCGATAGACAAGACGCAGGTTTGATGACCTCTGCATCTTTTATCCGCTTGAGTCCGTACCTGTTTGTTGAACACAGGGCCCCATTGAGCCTTGTGTTTTGGATCCAATACTTAGAATATTTCTAAGTGCGAGGGATTCAGACGCAGATTTCTTACGACTCTTGCGTCTTGTGAGATCAGACGCTGGTCTTAATGAATCTTGCGTCTGAGTCCGATACTTAGAAATTTTCATAAGTTCTGGATTTTTTAAGACGCGGGCTCCATGCTAGCCTCGCGATCTTGGGATCTGGACGCAGATTTTGATGATCTCCGCGTCTGGGTTCATTTCTGCGTTTGAGTTGCAAACACTTAATCATTTTCTTTCAGATTTCTGATCAAATGTTATTCTCTTTTGCTGTGCGATATTCCTCCAACCCTCTATCCAAAAAGTGTCACTTCGGGCACGTAGGCGGTGCTGACCACAATTTGACCTTTGTGTTGCAGAAGACTGCTCCTGTGACTACTAATAGTCGAAGGAACGAAAGGAGAAGATCTCTAAGGTCAGCATGAGGACCTTCCGGAAATTATCACCGACGGAGTGTTTGAGACGGATTCGCGCACTCCGTTAAAGAAACCTGTCTTCTCTTTTGGCGATGGCATTGACGAGAATGGTAGTGCCTTGCATGACGGCGATTATAAGTGGCTTCGCCAGATAGGGGATAGGAATTCTTTCTTCCCAATATGGAGAGGATGTATCCCCTATCCTATCTCCAGCACATGTCTGTTCATCGTGTAATGGAATGGGATCTTACCCGATCTGCCTCCAGTGTCTCTCTCGGCATACTAGGCGCCAAAGAATACACTCTGGCGGTCATGGAAAAGAGATTTTTGGTTTATTTCCCGGATTGGTCAGATCTGAGTATCCAATAGGGAAACCCCTCGGCTCGGCACTACCTTCATCAATCAGTTCATGAAGGTAAGGGGTGATTTTCTCGTTGACTTCCGCCCGCTCGGGTGGGTCCGTTCTTCCGACAAGTCCTGGTGGGGAAAGATGGTGGGATTTGTCCTCGTCAAACTCGAAGCTCTGCTGGAACAGGTGGGGCTGTATCATGCGGTCAGGGCTGTGCAGTATGGCATCCCGAAAGTTCCCATAATTTCTATGGGATCTTGGAGCACTATAACCCTTTGACAGGACATTCTTTACTCCGGCCGGAGAGATGGGGCTCGCCTTCCATGAGCTATATGAAGATTCGGGGCTGGTTATGGGAGACGCCCCTTATGAAGAATATATTCTACTTCTGAAGAGCTTTATCTCTTGAAGAAGGAGTGCCCTCAGATATACGAGACCTACTAGAAGTGTTGTGTCACTTCCATATCTGCGGTCAAATAACCTCCTGGAGGACCAGGGGTGTCAAGCAGATGTCTTGGGCGAGCTACCTGTTTAATGGTATAACTGAGAAGGATCACTCAGTGACCATTCTGGCTCCTAGTACCGACGAAGAAATCGCTGTGAGGATTGACGCCTCTGTGAGCTCTTACACCACGGAGTCGAATGAAGTCACTTTCAAACTTGATACGGTTTTTAAAAGCTTTCATCATCAAGCCCGGTCCCCATTTCTGACCGGGCGCTACTGGCGGGCTTTCTCATGCTGTAGCTGAAGCGCTGCGTAGTGCCGAAACTGCCGCATGAAGTGATTTTCGCCGATGTGGTGTACCCGGCGGTCTTGTTGGCCTATGGCAGGTCTATCGCCCTCTTTCCAGCAATGGCGGCTGGAATCCAAAGTGGTTACGGGCTCTGGTTCAAAGCCTGTGCAAGGTGGAGGCCATCGTTGACTCCCAAGGTAGACCAGAGGTTGATTTGGAGGGGAGGCCAAGAGTGAAGACCCCCAACCCCAGGGTCGAGCTTCCATACACGTATCTGATGGCCTGGTATGTTATGTACTGTCCTTCACTGATGACGCCGGTGTCTCAATCCGAGGGGTTTGTCCCTTTTGTGGAAAAGCTGGAGAACTCCAGCTGGTCTTGTTATTATATGTTCTATGTTCAGAAAAGTATTCTGAACATTTCGAACTATCATCTCGACCGCTGCTTCCCCGAGATTATCGGTGCATCTTATGGGGATAAATTTGCTGACCTTATGGGACCAGATGACTTCACAAGGTTGCCATCAGAGTCTTCTAGTTGCTGATTAATATTAGACCCGGGTATCTGATCTTTTGGCAAGGGAACTCATGCACAATCGAGCCCTATATGCCGAACCGTTTTGCCCGACAATTCGGTTATGATCAACTGTATGTCGGTAATCCTAATGCCAAAGTCTCCTTCAGCGGGAATTTGTTTGAAGGTGCTCGGGCCTGGTATTACAGTGTGACTGGGGGGATAAAAGCTATTTTCAGCTTGCCTCACAAGACACCCAACTGCTACACGAGCCTTAGTTTCTGCACTTGGTATTTCCAGGCTAGCAAGATGCCTGATTACTCAATAAATCACTCATGTATCAAGAGCATTAAAGCGTCTTATGAGGACAAATTGGTGTCTAACAAACGCGCGCGAGCCATGGATGAATACCAGGCAGCTGAGAAGAGGCAAGAGGGGAGACAGGGGTGGAACCGAGAGCAGCAGCACCCAAGGAACAGCCTGCTAAAAAATGTCCCCATGGCTCTACTTCCAAAGTTGAGCCTACTCCAAAGAAGGCCAGGAGAGACTCGGGGGCTGAAGCTTCAATGTCCGAGGCCGCCTCTTCTGGTGTTGAGGAGCAGAGGGAGGAAGAAGAGGAGGAAGAAGAGATCCCCCTTCTTTGTCCTCGTGGACTACGCAGCAGGGGCCCCGTGATCTTAGAAGAAGGGGAGCTTGCAGATGAACTCGCTACAACTGAAGAAGCAGAGCAACTCGAGGTTTGACCTGGTAGGAAGGGATGATGTTGAAATTCCAGGGGTCTCAACTCAGCCAGGGTCTTCTTCAGTTCAAGAGTGGAGAGATGAGGAGCAACATCCCGGTCTCCTACTGTATTGATGCCCAGCTCGCGGGTAGTCGATCCCAGCCCTACTACTGGGGTACTTGGTGGCAAGGTCTCGATTGCCGAGGCCTCTTGTGTTGCACTATCGTCTTCATCGTCTGGAGAGTATGAATATTATTCGGGCGATGAAGTCGATTTTGGCGATGAACCCGCTCTTCTGGATCCGAGTAAATTCTCGCATATTTCGGAGGAAGAGATACAAGGGTGTGACCCTGTGACGGTTTTCGCCAATAGCAACAATCGCTGCTGCTGAAGGTACTCTCGTTGTCTTTTTTTTGACCCGGCTTCTCCTTTAGCTAGGGAAAGGTTCTGACGTTTCCTTTTAACTTTGTGCTATAGGGCTGGTCGTTGACAGTGAGGCTGTAACTTCCTCCCATATCGAGAAAATGATACAAGAGCTGGCCCAGCAGGAGAGCGTTGAGGCTCCTACTACTAAAATGCCTCAAGAGAGGGCAATTAACGAAGTTGGGGAGGCCTCAACCCTGCAAGATCTGCCCAGGAATTCACCATCTTCGAATCCTCAGCTTGGTAAGAGAATACTGATGCATTGAATATCCTCTTTTTTATTGTCCTGGTTGACGTTTTGGTGATTTGCAGAGAGTGCTGAGGGAGCTCAGGTAGAGGATCTTGCGGCTAACGTTGATCCAGAAGGCAGTACAATTCAAATCTCGACCGAGGAACCCGAAGAGGTCAGGTTTGCTGTTACTTCAGTCGCCATGGAGGATGCTACAACAATAACCGCCCCGGAAGCGTCGGCGACCCTCTCAGTACATGACGAGCCTGTTGTCGGCCTTACACCTGCGCAAGATGAACTAATTCCCGTCTCTCGCCCTGTAATTGAAAGGGGATCTGGTAGTACGTAAGCAGAGTTCTCTCCAGCCAATGATATCATGGAAGAGCTGGCACGTCAAATGGTGCAGCAATTCTTTGCTTCCATGCGATCATGCATTGACCTCATCCTTTCTGGGGGCAGCTCTTTTGAGTTTGCTCGAATACTTCTCGAAAACCAGATCGGGAACATTGGTCATACTGGGGGTCCTTCGCAGGCTAGGGCATGCCTGATGCTGGTGGAGCAGCTGGGAAGCGATCTGAAAGAGCTCAAGTCCCTGGAAAATGCTGACTCAATAGATGAGGCTCGGACAACCTTGAATAAGCTTCTTGCTGCTCAAGATCATGAGCGAAAGGAGATGGAGGAACAAATATCTGAAGAGACCCGCCATCTCCAGCATTTCAAGGCTGACCACCAAAGGCTGATTGGCAATTCAAAAGAATCTGAAATCGTCATACAGAGCGCAGAGCAGGTTATTGCTACAGCTCGAGCTACCATAGCCAAGGCAGAAGCCTTGATTAAGATCAACGAGCAGAAGCTTGCCGCTGCCAGGAAGAAGCTGGAGGAGCTGGAGACTGCCAAGATACAGACTGAGGAGAACCTTTCTGCTCATTCCTCTAGACTGGAGTCTCTTCAAGCACAGCTAGCCGCGAAGAAATTTTTGTCCGAGGAGGAGCTGCGGGTCCAAGCTCTTATGGAGGCTGAGAAAGCGCGTCAGCACGAGATGTATCGTCTCCGAGAACAAATCTGTTCTTTGGCGAATCAAGATTATTAGCCTCCTCCTTTTTTTTGTTTGTAAAAAAAAGAACACTCTATTCGTCAAGAGCGTTTGTATTACTTTTATCATTTTTGAATCAAATAATAAAAGTCTTTAGAGTTTTGCTCCATCTTCATTATTTCACTGTAGATGAATTCAATTTCCTAACCGTAGTCTTTGATTGTAATCCTTGACTGGCCATGAATAATAAACTCAGGCTGAACTGAGTTCTTGGGCAAAACGCGGCTCTGATTTATAGTGGAGACGCGACTCTGACCGTTCAAGCTTGCACGAAAGACGCGGCTTTGATTATGGAAGGACGCGGTCTTATGCTCCTCAAAATTGACGCATAGATCTCAGCCAGTTAATGACGACGCGGCATTGGCTCAGTAGAGGCGTGGCTCTGGACCCTTGACAAGATGCAAACTCAAATTATATTGAGTTTATGATAGGAACACAATTGTCGTCTCGCAATGTAGACGCAGCTCCAGGATCCCTGTAAATGACATAGGCCTTCTCTATTGCGGATGCAAGTTTCAGGACGCAGCTTTCAAGTTTTATGTGACTTCAAAGCGCGATCTCGAAGTGGGTCCCACTTGCTTAGGGGACGCGGCTCTGAACCACTCCGAGAGACACGTTCGCAACTCTCTTAACAGGAATGAAAAGGACGCCGCCTTCGAATTCACAAAGGGACGCAAGTTTCAGGACGCGGCTCTTGGGCCTGCCTTTGGTGCAACTTCCCAGGCGTTACATGCAGCATGTCTTAAAGATCTTGTTAGATCTTTAAATGTCAAATCGGCATTGACGATTGGGACTCGTGTTCTCTGATGTTTCTCGAAGCGGCAGTCCACGCGTCAGTCCTTCATTGGGCTTAGACGTTAATGTCTTTAAATGCCAAGTCGGCGTTGACAGTTGGAGGCCTGCGTCTTCGCTGCTTCCCGAAGCGACAATCCACGCGTCAGCCCTTCATTGGGCTTTGACATTCGTGCGGGAATTAAGGCTGATGGCTCAGATTAGTGCACCATTAATTACAGGCTTTATGGTTTGCCTATAAATAGGCCTCATCCCTTTAACAGTCCATTACTTAGACTGTTTTCCCTCGAGAGCAGGCGCTCTGAGGGACTTCGTCTTCTTCCTTCAAGGACTTCCCTTCCCCTTCTTCCTTCAATGGGATTTGCCCCCATGGACGACGACGACCCAAAGCTTTCATGCTTTTCTTTAATCTCTCCAGAAGATTATCACTGTCAAGTGATTTTAAGATCAAAAAGCATCTCTTTGAGTACCTTTTACGTCCGCGCCTTGATGCAGAAAGTTCAACCCTTAAAGGGTTATTTTGCGGGTAGGAATTCTTTGTTTACCATGAAATTTTCAGCCCAGCTGAGTTCCAGTTTTGCTGTCCCTTGAAGAGATTCATCTTCTTGACCTTCTCTTGAAGTCTGACTAGTGCGCCCATCATTTGGAAGTTGCGCCTTTTAGACTTCCTGACGAAGTGCGAGTTGATTGAGTCTGAACCCTGACTCAAAATCCTCTGGACGCGAGTGTAATGGACTTTTTACACCTAGACCGCGAGCTTTATATACAGAGCTCGCGTTTGAGGCTGTTGACTTAGAAGGACTTTAACTCAGGCCGAAGGCTTCAGACTTGAATGTAGCAACCCCTGTTTATTAAACAAGGATGTGGCAATTTTCGCGTCTGATTCTCTTCGCGTCTTATATTTTAGACGCGGGTCTAAAACCAGACTGCGTTCAAATCTGTGTATTCGAGGTCCACGACTTTGACTCACGTCTGCCTCTGTTGTAACAGAGTTTTGACTTGCTGCGCGGGTCATCCCTGTGTCTGAAGTTTACAGTCATAGTCGCGTCTGTTCTTTAGTCTTTCTGTTTCAGGATTCTAATCTCCTGGTTTTTACTTCTCGCAGGTAGCCTCAATCATCCTTTCGCATATTCGCTGGGCCCCTGGGAGAATATTTCGGCCAGCGAACCGTTCGATGGTCGACCATTAGAGAAGAAGTCATGGCTCCTATTTATGGGAGACGAGAATTTAACATCCGCCGAGACCTCATTGGACACGATGCACCAGTCATGCTTCCGGGCATGCCATGATCACAATGGTATGGCGGTGGATATGGTGGTGGGTATGGTCCTCTTGCAGGTCACTGGAAAGAGGACGTCACCTGTAAGGTCTCGAATCCTCCCTTCACCAATCTTACCCCAGAAGTGGCATCGACGAAAAGTCCATATTCATTAGATGACTTTCTGGTGGTGGAGGTGTTCATCACGAAGGACCATAGCCTACATCGGTTGGTCAGGCGGGATTAGAAGGTTCTGCTGCATTTCGACCTCAAGAAACACCATTGTTCTTGTCAACGATGGATTCCTTTGATGTTTACGTCATGCGTGATGATTTAATCAGCTTTCGATCGTCACCATAGCCCTTCTTTGGCGCCCTTCCAAACATCTTGTACTTGGAGTGGTGAGCATGCTTCAAGGAGTGAGTGCAACCTCTTACTGAGAGAGAGGGACTTCTTTGTACTCCTTTATTGTAACACTCAATCTTATTGTATAAGAGAGCGTTTTGTATCACTTTCATATGCCTGGATATAAATAAAAGTGACACATTTTTTTTGTCTCCTTCTATTGTCTTGAATTCCCCTTTTTTTTTGCATTGAAATTCTGACAAGTAGAAGTAAAGGATCTTTGGCTTAACGAGTCAAAGTTTGTAGAAAAATCCTGTTTCAGAAAATTCAACAATGTTGTCAGAGGTGTGATATTAACTTGACAGAAGTGAGATAATTCTTGTGGACCTGTCAATCTATAAATAGAATGACAAGTGAAATTTGTACCCCTAGGAGGATGAGTTTTTATCAGAGGTTTGGAATTAACTTGACTAAGACCCAGCTGGGGATTTAGTGAAAACACTGTTAATGGTGTAATGTTAACCTAACAATGTTTTCAAATGGACTTGTTATTCTATTGACGAGAATAACAAGTGAAACTAGACTCGCGGGGAATCTAGGAGAACTTTTTCCATTAGAGGTATGATATTAACTTAACGGGTTGAATATAATCTTGTCAGAAGTGTGATGTTAACTTGACAAGGGTGTGAGTCAGAGGTGTAATATTAACTTAACTCAAGAGTGTTCCAGCTTCACTTGGGAAAACTAAAAGTGTCACTGTCATAGGTGTGATGTTTAACTTGGCAGCGAGGGTAATGCTAGAGGTGTAATTTTGAACTTGATATTGGTCATCTCGACTTTGACAAGGAAGTCCGAGGGAAAGTCATGGCCTTAAGTGTATTGTTAAACTTAGCAATGACCTGGACGCTAGAGGTGTGGTGTTAAACTTAGCATCGTTCATTTCAGCTTCGATATGGAAGTCTGAAGGAAAATGACTGTCAGAGGTATAATATTAAACTTGGCAGCAACTTGATTACTGTTAGAAGTGTAATGTTGAACTTAATAGTAATTTGTCAGAGGTGTGATATTAACTTGACAGAAATTGACTCGTGATAAGAGCAATTTGAGGACCTGTCATTCCGTGTATGAGAATGACAAGTGGAATTTAAAAATGTCAGAGGTGTAGCTTTAACTTGACAATAATGGACTTGTGATATGAGCAATTTGAGGACCTTCCATTCTACTGATGAGATTGACAAGTGAAGTTTGAAGTGCCAGAGGTATAGTGTTAACCTGACAAATTTGAAGGTTTGCTACTCCATATAGGGTTGACAAGTAAGGTTTGGACTCGATAGGGAGTATTGAAAATCTTCATTACTAGAGGTATAGTGTTAACATAGCAATGATTGTACTTTGTAGACCTACCATTCTGTGTATGAGAATTGGTAAGGGATTTTGGAGGAGAGAGTGGAACTAGCCCACTTAGGATTTTTAGCAAACCCTCAGCTATCAACGGATTTGGGGTGCCTTTACCAACTACCGTTTGAGTTGGGCTAGCCATGTTATTCCCTCAGCATGGTGAGTTGTCGAAGACTTATGTTGGGCTTAGAGGCCAACATTTTCCTCTATCCTTAGCCGTCAGAGGCGTCGGACGTTAATGAAAACAGGAATATTAGAACCCAAGTTTCGCCTTTCATTTCTTTCTCAATATTTTCATCACACATCATGGTACAGTCAGTGCCCGATTAGTTTGTCACCGGTTTACCGTGATGTGACCTAATAAAGGAAAGAAACTTTTCTTGGATCTGGAGCTTTGATCAGAGGTGTAATTTTAACTTGATCAGCGAAAAAGTACTATTAAGGATAGTACTTCTTCAGGAACCTACCGTTGATCGGCGTCATGAGTGTATCGCCATTTGAAGTTATGAGGCGATATGCTCCATTTGAGTAGACTGACTCTACTACAAATGGTCCTTCCCATTTGGGCTGAAATTTTCCTTTTGTCTTATGTGTCATCACCATAGGTCTTCTGACGGCTAAGACAAGGTCACCTTTCTTGAAAGTTCACACTTTAACTTTCTTGTTGAAGGCTCTGGTAATCCGGGCTTGATAGAGCTCGATTTGTTGTTGGGCCTGCAGACTCTTATCATCTAAGGCCCCCAATTCTTGGAGTCGCTATCGATGCTTCTCCTCATTTGTCATCTCCGCTGTCAAGGCGACGCGTAGAGACGGAATTTGGATTTCCAGTGGAAGCACAGCTTCACACCCATATACCAAAGAAAATGGCGTAGCTTTAGTTGGGGTTCGAACAGTTGTGCGATAGGCCCATAAGCATTCACCTAGCTTGTCGTCCCAGTCACGCTGACTTTTGGAGACGAATTTCTTGAGAAGCTTGCCAATTGTCTTGTTGAAAGCTTCTGCGAGACCATTAGCGGTAGGGTAGTATGCCGTTAAGGACACACTCTGGATTCTGAACTTAACGCAGAACCTCTGGAAAGCGTGACTGACGAACTGGGGTCCATTGTCATGGACGATTCGCCGAGGTACACCAAAACGGTAAATGACGTGATGTTTAACGAACTTGATCACATCAGATGACTTTACCTCCTTCAAAGGAATGGCCTCAGCCCATTTGGAGAAGTAATCGGTTATAGCTAAAATAAACTGATGTCCTTTTGATGATAGTGGGCTGATAGGGCCAACCACATCCATCCCCCACATCTCAAATGGCCAGGTAGAGGTCGTAGAGTGAAGGTACCCTGGTGCTTGATGGATGAAATCACCATGCACTTGGCAGGTGTGACATCTTTTGGCATAGGTGATGGCGTCAGCGATCATCTTAGGCCAATAATATCCCAACCTTTGGAGTCGACTTGAAAGTTTTGGGCCAGGTTGATGGGCTCCACACATGTCGTCATGGGCTTCTTTCAATACCTCCTGTGCTTCTTTTTGCGATAAGCAGCGAAGCAAGATCCCATCATGTGATCGACGATAAAATGTTTGTGTGATCGTATTACAGTAGAATTTGGGAGCTTTACTTACAATAGCAGCTGCTTCTTTGGTGTCCTCAGGCAGGATGCCGTACAAGACATAATCGATGTAAGGGAATCGCCAGTCCCTAGGCTCTGGACCGGCTGACGACTCAAGAGCTTCTTTGTCTTGACGACCTCCCGTTGGCTTCTGGTGATCCTCAGGAGCAATTCTCGGGCAATACAGGTCGTGGCTGTAGACAAATATTTTCTCTACTGCTCTAGCTGGAAGAGCTAAGGAGGTAGCGAGGGACGCCAGTGCATCTGCATGTGCATTTGCTTGCGTGGTACATGGTCAATGTAGAAGTTTGTAAAACTCTCGGCCATGTGGACAGTTGCGTTGCAATAGGGTACTAGATCTTCATGTCTGACTTCGTACTCCCCGCGAACTTGGCTGACGATAAGTTTAGAGTCACCATATGCCTCGAGATTTTTAACGCCAATCTCATCGGCGAGTTGCATCCCAATCAAGAGGGCATTGTACTCCGCTACATTGTTGGAACAAGGCTCGGTTAATGAGATGGCTCGAGGAATCACATAGTTCTATGAGTACTACCCCTACTCCCGCTACTATATGTCCTTTTGGGCTTGTTCTCGATGCACCGTCAAAGAAAAGTTACCACACTTGCCTTTCGAAAGATGTCTGGGTCAAGCAGACTTCAATGATTTCATCTGGGAGATCCTCGTAAAGTTTGGCTGCCCTCGGATCTGGATGCTCAGCCAGAAAATCTGCCACCGCTTGTCCCTTCACAGCTTTTTGTGGTAAAAAGTGCATTTCATATTGGGATAGCAATATGGCCCATTTGTCAGTCGGCCGTTTAACGATGAAGGCTTCGTCATGAGTAACCTCAAGGGTTGACTTTTGATATGACTTTTATAGTTTGGCCTACCAAATAGTGTCGCATTTTCTGAATAGCAAACACCAATGCCAAACATTCCTTCTCGATCGGGTTGTACCGATGTTCAGCCCCGATCATTGTTCTACTCAAATAGTAGATTGCTTGCTCTCGTCCTTGATCATTGTTCTGAGCTAGTAAAGCTCCTAAAGAATGATCCATTGCTCAGACGTATATCAGGAAAGGTTTTTCAGACACCGGAGCTGCAAGGACTGGCGGTTGTATGAGGTACTGTTTAATTTCCTCAAATGCTTGCTGGCAAGCGTTGTCCCAAATGAACGAAACCCTTCTTCATTAATTTTGTGAAGGGTTGGCATCTTCCAGAGAGATTTGAGATAAACCTTCAGATGTATGCCAATCGTCCTTATAATCCCCTGAGCTGCTTGAGGTTTCTCGGAGGTTGCATCTCCTGGATAGCGCGAACCTTTTTCGGGTCCAAATGAATCCCCGTGGAGGTTACGACAAATCCTAGGAATTTGCCACTGGCCACCCCCAGGAAGGATTTGGTGGGATTCATCTTCAACTGATGGGTCCGCATGATGTCGAAAACAACCTTTAAATCAGTTATATGATCACCTTTAGCGCGGCTTTTTACTGCGATGTCGTCAACATAGCATTCCACCATTTTGCGCATGTGTACGTGAAAAATGGCATTCATGGCCCTTTGATATGTCGCCCCTGCATTCTTTAGTCCGAAGGGCATGACGGTGTAGCAGTATACCCCCAGTGATGTCCTGAAGAGGTATGTTTTTCGTTGTCAGGATACATTTTGATTTGATTATATTCTGAAAATCCATCCATAAAGGACATTCGCTCAAATCCACACGTATTGTCAATCATGACATGTGTGATTTGAAGTGGGAATTCGTCCTTGGGACAGTCCTCGTTTAGATCACGAAAATCAATGCAGATCTGGATCTTTCCATTCTTTTTAGCAACGGGGACGATGTTGGCTACCCAATCAGGATGTTGTTCTTCCCTAATGAAGCCAGAGTCTATAAGCTTTCTGACTTCTGATTGAATTGCCTCCATTACTTCTGGACGGAACCGTCGCTGTTGTTGTTTGACAGGATTTACGTCCGTATTAATGTTGAGGCGATGCATAGCCACTCAAGGATCAAGTCCAGGCATGTCCTTATAATTCCAGACGAAGACATCTATATATTCTTGTACAAGAGATATCAGATCCTTTTTCTCAGAAGGTGACAGGCCTTCACTTATAAAGATGAGCTTAGGATTAGCCTCATCTCCCAGATTGATCTGAACAACCTTATCTTCTGTGGGTGGCTTGCGCTGTTCAAAGCGAGTATCCCAAAGAGCATTTAAGTGCTTGATCCAAGGATCTGTATCAGATTGGATCATTTCTTCATCTCTGTCTTCCAGGTGGCTTGTTGAAACCATGTTCACTGAAAGAACTCTGAAGACGTTGCCGATACTAACATTTGACTCCCACGATGACATGCCCGATGAATAATCATGGCATAATGACTCTTCAGAGTCAGAGGCTGATGGGATCGGAGTTGACACATAGCCCAACCCCCTGCGAGTCTGATGATAATAATCAGGGGTTTTCCTTTTGGCACAAAAGATCAGAGTAGTGTTCTCCTTCCTTTGCCGAAATTTAACCCTGGACCGTTTGTCAGATCATACCCCATGCTTTCCATCATTCTGAGTGCATTTGGCTCATAATGACCGAACTAAGGGGGTTCCTTCTCGCTTTCTGATTCTTCACGGGACATTGGTTCGGACTTAATTCGCCCGAAAAGAATTGGTTTTTGGCCTTTCCGTCTTGCTGGAACCATGAACATAGATTCTTGCGCATTGCCAGCATCTCGGTATGTTTCGAAGGACGATTTCACTGGTACATGCAATGATGTCAAAGCATCCATTGCCGACCAGAGGTCATCATCCACTTCGGTACTAGTGTCTGACGGCACTGAATCAGAAGCGAACACAAAGAAATAAGCTAAATCTAATTCTTCATTAATATACCATCCGCCTACATCATCGGCGGTGTTATCAACATCGAGCTTATTAGTGCTCGTTACAAGTGGATCTAGTTCCCACTTGTACTCTTCTTTTTTCGGCTCAGTGTCGGTTTCATTACCAGAGTCTGGCTCCTCTGGTTGCGGGATCTCGTCTGTTTCCACAGAGTCCTGATACAGGAGAGAATCTGTGAAATAATTCTCGACTCCCTTGAACGGATGCCTTTCGGCAATCAACGTTCGCACCTTTTGATTGGTCGCTAATGTTGCATATTTAATATCATATTTCCATACTTATTTTAGAATAAAACTTTGCATTGTCTTAATTAATTGCTTAATTTATTTGCAAGCCCATTCTTTAAGGAGATGAAGAGAAATGAGCCCAAAGCCCACCAAAATTCTGAATTAAATCAGAATTAATTCGCACTCACTGAATCAGGGCAAAATCAAGAGGTTGAAAACCGGTTGAGAAGAATCCTCTCAGAATCGATCGGTTAAAGCCAAGAATCCAAGGCCATTTCGTTAGAATCCTGGAATCAAACGAAGAAACAAACTGAAGATAAATGCAGAAGGATATCCCAGACTGACCCACCAACAGGGTGTGGCCATCTGGCCACACCCTGGCCGCGAAAACGCGCCAAAAGCCGCGTTTCCGCGGCATTGTTGGGGAGTTAGGGGGAGCGTTTGCTCCCCTGACCTCCCCGGGATCCTGCTTACTGGGTTTTCTGCCTATAAAAGGCCATTCTTTGTGCTGAAAATGGACGACCATGCAGAGATAGGATTTAGACTAGTTTTCCATTTCTTAGTTTAGGTTTTTGTTTTTCTTTTTCATGTAATTGTAATTTTCATTTATGTAAATAAGAGGAGATCAGACTTTCATCGAAGAACAAGAATGAAGCTTGAGCTGGAGTGACACCGGTATAAGATTTATTTCTTTTCTTTGATTGTTATGAAATCGAATCGATGTTCTTTCTTTGTATGTACTTTCTTTTAGTCTTCTTCTTCTTCTTGCTCTTTTCTACTTCACTTTTTTTTTGGTACAATTGTCTTCCAAGTGAGTCTAAAAGCATCGAAAGAGCCTTACCGTTGCGAGTGCCACCGATAGCTCATGACGATGGGATGATGTCTCTCTCTGTATCATTTCATTCTTGAAGTAGTCTTGATGATGTAATGTGGAAGAGACCAATACTCAAATCTTATGGGCTATGCACTGAATGCCTCCACTTCAAGGTAAAATCGTCGCTGAATACTCAAGGTAAGCTTTGGTGAAAAGAAGGTAAGCAATTGTTTTTATTTCTTTTCTTTTATTTCTGTAAAATAAATCACAAACACCATATCTTCCAAATCATCCTTTTCACTTCCTTGTAAATAATCATTTGTACATAGTCGCTTTCGCCGTTTTCTGATTTTTTCCACCTTCTTCATCTCTCATTTTCTTCTAACTTTAACATAACTTTTTTTTTCATTTTCTTAACTTAAAAACAGAGAAGAACTCTCGTTTGGTTTTCATTAAGATTTCAATAAAAGAACGTAAACGCTTCTATCGCAAAACCCTTCTTGTGGATCATGACCCGCATAGCCACTTGCTATAGTGGTGAGAATTGAGCACTTGCACATCCTAATCTTAAGTTCTAAAATTCCATATTTTTTGTGCAGGTTTTGCCTCAATCAAATTTTGGCGCCGTTGCCGGGGAGGGTAACGTGTTTTTATTGAAATCTGAATTTTTCTTGAAATTTTTTTTTAGAACTAAAACGAACTTTCTTCTCTGTTGCAGGTTAAAGGGCAAGCAAAGCAGGAAATTAAAGTTGCAGTAACATATAAGTGGCCTTGGGCCTCTGCTCTAGAAAGCAGAGACCAAGTGCCCTTTGCTTTGCCGCGGATCCGCGGCCAACACCGTGAAAACGCGGCAAAAAGGAGTGGACTACTAACTGTCTTTTTGCAGGGCTGCTTGCTTTGAAATTGTAGTTTTCTGCAACTTTACTTTTTCTTATATGTCATCACATAAGCCTGCTAATAATCAACAGTAAAACATTTGTTGAAAAGACAAAAATTGATTAGACGTTTGCATTATTGGCACGTGTCTTTTCAATTCATTTATTTTTACTGTTGAAGAGTGCTGGAGCAAGGTACGTATGCATTGCATTTAGCATAGGACTCACTTCTTGGTTGATTTATATCGCTTTGAGTGAATCTTATTTATCTTGTACACTTGCACAAATTGATTTTAAGGGCAATACCCAATAACAAGATAAGGTGGGGATTTAATCACCCTTCCTTAGCCCAAAAATCAGATTCCAAGCACTCACTAACCCAAGCTTAACTTAAAAATGAGTAGACGTTGACCATAGGGACATCTCGAACTCAATTAGGAGATTATCCTAAGGGGGAAAAGTGTTAGAATTTGACTCCTGCAAAATCAGTGTTTAGGAAAGGGATTAAGGGCTTAAAGCCCAAAGGTTGGTGGTTATTTAATTAAGGAACGTCTTTGACGGAAAACCTCCCACCAACCTTGCCCTGACCTGGCTGATTAGCTTGTGGTCAAAGTCTGCATTAGACCTCCCGTGGATAGTCTAATCAGTTAGGAGTCGTCTAGGTCATGGTCTACTCTAACTTAGTTAGAATTTTCTTTTATTTGTTTGCTTATTTGTTTGTTTTTTCTTTCTTTTTTGTATTCTATTGTGTGAAATGGCTTATAATAATAATTTTTTCAACTTTAATAATAATCCATATTACACACCTAGTTCATTTTCGGATATTACCAACCCGGCATATCATGACTTTAACCAACCTAGTGTGCCGGATTGGTCTTATCCGAATCAATATAACCCATACCCCAATCTAATAACTATAATTTCCATAATGATTTCAACTCTTCACTGAGTCAGTGGGGATTCACCTCCCTCGAGCATAATTTTCAACCAACTTGTCCTCCTTCTCCACCTAGTCCACAATATCCCAAGAGTCATACTCAGTTCCACCAGTCCAAAATAGGAAACTATCAATTTTGGAAAGGAGTATGCGTGAGTCCAAACAACAATCACAAAATCTGATGGACTCACAATTTCACTACCACTTCCAAGACAATTCTTCATCTTTTCATCACAACAATGAATCCATCAATTATGAAAAGATGCTTGAAGCCATGACTCATGCTCAAAATGCTAGAAATCGTGTCATAGATATGATGGTCGAATCTCTACGTTCTCACCATTTGACCAGTTCTGATGTCACTAGCCATTCTGTTTGAGCCGAAGAGTCATGTAGTTTTGGAAGTCAAGATTCCATTTCAGAACAACCATTTGAACTTGCCCAAACTCCAAATTTTGAAAAGATATTGACAGTTTAGCAAGTTATCCTTTTCCTGAAATAGAACTTGAAAATGAATATGATCCTGAACCCCAACTGAGTGATTCAATTCTACTTCCTGATTCGATTATGACTCCGGTATCTTCACCTGATTTCGATCTTTTTCCCGAGTCAACGTTGGATCCTATGCCTATTCATCATGAAATTGAATCCCCCATCTTTGAGGATCATATTGAACTTGACCAATTATACAATTTTGAAAATCCTATTGACAAATTGGCAAGTTCTCAATTTTTTGATATTGAACTCAATGAGATATGTGACCTAGATTCTCAAATCTGTGATCCAGTTCAACTTTCTGAATCAATATTGACTCCTGTTTTGTTACCAAACTTGAGTAATATTTTAGAGTCAGTTTTGATTCCGCCACCTATCATTCTTGAACTGGAATCACCCATATTAGGTCACATCCCATTGTTAGAAAATACATGTGGACTTGAGTTTCAACTTCTTGACTTGGACCCGCTTCTTGAACCAATTTTGACTCCTGAACCTTTACTTGACTTAAGTCACCTTCTTGAGTCGGTATTAGTTCCTGTCCTTCCTGAGTCCAAGTCAACCGTTCTATCATTTCATACTCCATTCCGGGACGAGGTGGTTGACAAATTTGACTTCGAAATTAGTTATGGAATATGGAAATTAGATGGGGTTAAATTTTTAATCAAAATTCTTCATGGATTTATCTTTTTAATGGGTTATATTAAAGATATTTCTGGTGGGCTCCTCCGAGCCCCAAGAAAAGTTGATTGGGCCGCGTTTTGTGGACCAATCAGACCACCACCGGACCCACCACCTTAGGTAACATTTTCCTTCCCTTTCTTCTTTTTCATGCATCTATGCATTAATTCATACATTGAGGACAATGCATGAGATAGGTGTGGGGAGGGTCTAACATAACTTAGGTTTTCTTTTTTATTAAAAACTTTTTGAAAATAGAAATAATATTTTGACATATTTTTTGTAAGAAATTAAGTTAATTTTAAGGAATAGGAAATCTAAATTCGGATTTCTTATACTTGGTCAAAATATGATTATTTGTTTGATTTTTAGGGTTAGAAAAAAATTTGTCAAAGTAATTTAGTCTTGATCTTTACCTTGATGAAATATGCACACTTCATACACTTACACACTTAGGGTTCAAAACAAAGATTCTTATGCCTTATAAAAAATATAAAAAAAATAAACAAATCTAATTATTGATTAGCTAGGTGCTTTGGCCTAAGCAAGCCTTAGTATTTATGCGAAAGATGATTAGATAAGTTTGAAAAAAAAAGAAAAAAAAAGATAAACAAATCTAATTATTGATTAGCTAGGTGCTTTGGCTTAAGCAAGCCTTAGTATTTATACGAAAGATGATTAGATAAGTTTAAGAAAAAATATATAAAATCCTCTGATTAAGCTGGGTATTTATGCCTAATAGAGCATAAGTATTCACGCCTAAAAGTGGTTCATATAATAAAATCCTTAGTTTTGTGGCCTTGTTTGCTCGAGTCCTTAAGTCCTTGGGGTGTCTTCTCACCCGGTGCCCTAAGACCGTTTGGTTTGGGAGTCATCGATTAAAGGCTCGTTTACATGGGCAGATTAGAAAGCCTAATAGAACTAAGGAATAATACCACCAAAAAATATAAATGTATAAATAAATAAGGCATAAGAGTTAGAGTTAATGAACCCTTAGTCAAAATTTTCACGATCACAAGGTGCATATGACTTAGGGTAAAGTAATAGACTAGATGAGAAGTACAATTTAACTCCTTACCTTGATTGATACAAATTTTGAATAGAGACTAAGTTTAAGAATGATAAATTCAGTCTTCCTATAACTTATAGATTGCTTAGATCTTACAATTATATTTCAAATATTTTCTCTTTCAAAATGCCTTTCGAAATACTAACTCTTTATTTCTCTTTCTTTATGGATTTTGTGGGTGCAATCCGCTGAAAACCCTCACGAGACAAAACTCGTCCTCTAGGAGAAACCTAGACGTTTAACGGCTTGTTGCACATGCTCAGTGCAATCGCGTGACCTACGAAAGTGGTCTAATAATCCTTAGTATAGTTTAGTTGTTTTGCTCGAGGAAGAGCAAAAGATAGGTATGGGGGTGTGATTGGTCGCTAATGTTGCATATTTAATATCATATTTTCATACTTATTTTAGAATAAAACTTTGCATTGTCTTAATTAATTGCTTAATTTATTTGCAGGCCCATTCTTTAAGGAGATGAAGAGAAATGAGCCCAAAGCCCACCAAATTCTGAATTAAATCAGAATTAATTCGCACTCACTGAATCAGGGCAAAATCAAGAGGTTGAAAACTGGTTAAGAAGAATCCTCTCAGAATCGATCGGTTAAAGCCAAGAATCCAGGCCATTTTGTCAGAATCCTGGAATCAAACGAAGAAACCAACTGAAGATAAATGCAGAAGGATATCCCAGACTGACCCACCAACAGGGTGTGGCCATCTGGCCACACCCTGGCCGCGAAAACGCAGCAAAAGCTGCGTTTTCGCGGCATTGTTGGGGAGTTAGGGGAGCGTTTGCTCCCCCGACCTCCCCGGGATCTTGTTTACTGGGTTTTCTGCCTATAAAAGGCCATTCTTTGTGCTGAAAATGGACGACCATGCAGAGATAGAATTTAGACTAGTTTTCCATTTCTTAGTTTAGGTTTTTGTTTTTCTTTTTCATGTAATTGTAATTTTCATTTATGTAAATAAGAGGAGATCAGACTTTCATCGAAGAACAAGAATAAAGCTTGAGCTGGAGTGACACCGGTGTAAGATTTATTTCTTTTCTTTGATTGTTATGAAATCGAATCGATGTTCTTTCTTTGTATGTACTTTCTTTTAGTCTTCTTCTTCTTCTTGCTCTTTTCTACTTCACTTTTCTTTTGGTACAATTGTCTTCCAAGTGAGTCTAAAAGCATCGAAAGAGCCTTGCCGTTGCGAGTGCCACCGATAGCTCATGACGATGGAATGGAGTCTCTCTCTGTATCATTTCATTCTTGAAGTAGTCTTGATGATGTAATGTGGAAGAGACCAATACTCAAATCTTATGGGCTATGTGCTGAATGCCTCCACTTCAAGGTAAAATCGTCGCTGAAGACTCAAGGTAAGCTTTGGTGAAAAGAAGGTAAGCAATTGTTTTTATTTCTTTTCTTTTATTTCTGTAAAATAAATCACAAACACCATATCTTCCAAATCATCCTTTTCATTTCCTTGTAAATAATCATTTGTACATAGTCGCTTTCGCCGTTTTCTGATTTTTTCCACCTTCTTCATCTCTCATTTTCTTCTAACTTTAACATAACTTTTTTTTCATTTTCTTAACTTAAAAACAGAGAAGAACTCTCGTTTGGTTTTCATTAAGATTTCAATAAAAGAACGTAAACGCTTCTATCGCAAAACCCTCCTTGTGGATCACGACCCGCATAGCCACTTTCTATAGCGGTGAGAATTGAGCACTTGCACATCCTAATCTTAAGTTCTAAAATTTCGTATTTTTTGTGCAGGTTTTGCCTCAATCACCTTTCCACTTCCATCGATGTATTTCATGACTTGGTGGAGAGTGGAGGGAACGATAGAATTACGATGAATCCATGGTCGTCCCAGAAGCAGATTGTAGGAAGTGTCGGCATCGATCACGTAGCATGTCACTTTCGACTTTTGGTCCCCGATCTGGCATTTGAGCTTGATCTTCCCCATTGGACGGGTACCATTGGCATTGAGCCCATAAATGGTAGTCTGAGTAGTGCTCAAACGGTGAGTAGGAACCCCTAGATGTTGCATGACCCGGCGAGGCATAATGCTCAATGCGGACCCAGGATCCACCTGAATGCGGCTTACTTCAGATGAACCAATATACCCTGTGAAGTACAGGGGTCGATCATGTTTCCCTTTGACCTGCATATCTTCTACTGTGAAGGTGATGCAGGGAGCATTTTGGGAGGCATGGAGGCAATCCTCTGCATCTTCCTCCTGTGGTCCAATCGGCACGTGGGTCATGAAAACCTCAGCATTAGCTAGGGCCTCTTGTAAAGCTTCTCTGGTTGACTTTGATAGCCTGAGGTGCTCATAAAGAGTAATTCGGGCCGGGATATTGGCCAATTGAGTCAGGACATCAAAGCAGTAAGGTGCTGTGGATCCTTCCGCGATGTCTTTCGAGAGAACTTTGGAAAACCGAAGCTCTTTCTGTGTCTCCACGGGTTGTTTTGTGGAGGGCTTGGCTGACTCTGTAGCGGGTTTTGGAGGAGTTGCCGCTATTTCGTCATACTTTTTCAGATATGACTGACCCGAACGGGTTCCTGCCACAAATTGGTTGGGTTCTGTGGCCAAGGCTATCGTTTCCTCTTCTGAATCAGTCAGCGAGGGAACATCAGTTTTCGCTTCCCGAGAAGAGGCGCATACCACATTACAGGATGAAGCTTTAGCTTTGTCTTTGGACTTTCTGCTGGTCACAGTGGTCCATTGCTGGCCGTCCACAAGGTCGGGATGAACCCACATGACTTCTCCCCGAGGTGTGGGAACAGGTACAAGGCCCTTCTCCTGCTGCTGGTGAGGGTCTATGTTGACCATCCTTAGCTCCCCTCTTGGGACAGGGACTACTCCAGAGGGTGTTGGAGGTTGTCTTCCAAACTGGAGAAATGACGTCATATTGGCTGTCACCTTCTTCTGCTCTGGACGGAGTTTTAATACCTCTGCGTCAATCAGAGCCTGAAGGATGTCCTTGAAGACATTACAGCTTTTGGTGGGGTGTCCCAGCATCCTATGATACAAGCAGTAGTTGGGACTATCGGTTTTACTGACTTCTTCTGGGCGCCTAGCTTCAGGAAGCTTCAGTCTGTTGCTCTTGTTAAGTAACTTGAAGAGCGAGTCGACATGTTCGTCCTTGAAGGAATACTGCTTGCTGGCGCGTGGTTGGCTTGAAGAGCCACTTCCCTTGACCGGTTGAGGTTTGACAGGGGACTTGGTCTCTGTCGCCAAGTTATCCTTCCTTTTCGCTTGGAGGGATATGTCTGGCGCACGCCTTATCGACCTCTCAGGTCTGGGTTTGTTTTCTTCTGCCCTGACCCGGGCGATAATTTCTTCAGCCTGTTCACCTTGCTGGATCAATTGTTTTCAGGTGCGGCTTTCGGTAACTCCTATTTGGGCGAGGAGCGAAGTTTGTAGATTGTGGCGGCATGTTTCCACCAGGGTGACCTGGCTCATACCGCTTGGACATCTGAGTGCTACATTCTGAAATCTTTCTACAAATGATTTGATGGACTCTCCCTTTCGCTGCTTGGTGGCCAAAAGAGTAGGCATTGTGACCTCTGAGTCGTCTTCAAAGAAGCGCGTTAGGAAGAGCTTCTCCAAATCGCCCAAATTCTTAATAGATCCTTCTGGGAGCTTCATGAACCATTCAAAGGCAAGCCCTTTTAGGGTGCCGATGAACAAACGTGCCCGGATGGCATCGTTATCTACCACATTCCCTGTTTGAGACTTAAAGTAGTAGATATGTTGGTTCGGTGACCCTTTCCCATCAAATGCTTGGAGGGTCGGAGCCTTGAACTTGGGAGGGTATGGGACAAGGTCCCACTCGGTCCGATATGGCCGAACCACTCCTGCTTCTTGCAGGCCTTTCCGGCTGGTAAGGGCCTCAAGGCGTTGCTCCAATTGATTCATTCTTCTAGAATGAACCCTTCCCTGGTCTCGGTCATCTTTTCCTTGCGACGAGGATTTGGACGAATCAGAAGTAGGCTGCTCTTTCTCTTCTATATGTACAGAAGATGAGCTTTCTCCCTCTTTTCGTTTGCCTTTAGACTTTTTTAGAGGAGGCTTTGTCGATTGATTTCCTCTTGTCTTCAAGCAACTGTGCGAGCATCTGCTTGAGGGAGTCGATAGATTCTTGCTGAGCACGAATCATATCAAATTGTTCCTTCTGGACCTGGGCTTGCTGCTCCAAGCGCCTAGCTGTCTCCTCAGGAGTGCTTGTCATGTATATAAAGGCCTCCTTCTCTATAGAAGAGTTTGAAGCCTGTGACTCTGCAATAGCGGAATGCGAGTCATTTATCTCAATGCCCCGAGCCAGGACATTGCAGTTAATCGGGGGGATCGCCCCAGCCCGTGTGCGAGTGTTTCGATACACTCCTTCCGGTTCTGTGTCAAACTCATCGGAGCTGACCGCAGGTTGCTTTCCCCTTCTCCTGCTTGTCATGTTTGCAGTGAGCTCAGGATATTCAGCTTCAGAGAAAATCCTCCTCCTGTGGGAACGATTTCTTTTAACTGATCGGGGAATCAGGGTCAGCTGTCTAGCTAGAGACTGCTGGTTTGCACCTGAACTGCAACGGCATTGAGAGAGCATTGTGATAAGCTGTTCGCAACAACATGACGAAGTGATTTGATTAGCACTTCTCTTCCTTGTCAAATAATCCCTTAGATCCATGGGAGGGGGATCGAAGAGATTAGCCTCGCAATGTTGAGGGTGGGAGGCATCCTTGCTTCGCGCAGCTGGGTCGCAAGGCTCAGAGACACGAGGCTCATGAACGCAGTTCTTGCGTCGTGGCTTCGAAACGCGAGTCTGGCGCCTCTGCTAATAGGAGACGTAGCTCTGGCGTTGCTGATTATTGCCTCTGAACAGAGACGCTTGAGAAATGCAGGGCTGCTGGGCCCCGTGCCTAGAGGCGCGTGCCTCTTGTGCTTGGCGAGCTTCGCGTTGGCGTTTGGGGAGTGGGGCTTCAGAAGAGCCAGCATGGTGAACCTCACATTTGGGCTGCCAAACACGGACTTCACGTGTCGAATGTGGTGCAGAAGGGACGCTAGTCTCAACCTTGTGTTCTGCCTCTGTTGGACAATCAGTTGTTCCAACTTGTAATTGGCACGCACGCCTCCTCTGCCGCCGTTCAGCGTTCCGGTTGCGTCGTGGAGGTTGAAGGGAACCCCCGACGACCTGGTGCTGAGGAAGAGGATGGACTGGCTGGACACCAGAAAGGTTTACCATGCGGGTCTCCTGAGAGACGCTGGCGCGGGCGTTACGCATGACGCGATTAGCCACGACCTCCTTCACAGCAGCCGCGTCTGAGAGAATCTCAGAGCAGATTTCGGGGTAAATCTCCGTAGAGACCCTGCGGTAGGCCCGGGCCTTTGGGCTCTTGGAGCCGGAAGAAAGGAACTCTTCATACTTTGCTTGGTCGAATTCTACGACGAGTGATTCAACCGTTTTCCCCTTGTAGATGACATCACCTTGCGCCACCACTTGCTCGTCAGTAATGAAAGTAGTCCCCAGCGGAGTCGCCATCTCTTGTTTGACGGGAGAATAGGGTTCCTTGTAAAATTTTCTTGAATCAATTGAAAGATTACAATGGATTTACACTCCAATTATAAGAGAGGGAAGATGTTGAGACTTGAATCTCCCCTTTGTTTAATGCTGGGTTCTTCAGGTGGCGATGGAAAGTGAATCTTATTTTTCGTTGATCGGGTGAACGTCAAAAACTTTTGGGGATCTTCTCTTTGGATGGTCGATGGAGTGACACAGCTCAGGTTGACCAGGAATCTCCAAGAGATTATAAGCAAGTTCAACCTGTACGCAGCAAGTTGTTTGAAGAGCTAGACTCTCTTTCTTTTTGGTGGAAGTCTCGGAGTTTGTATAGCTCACGAGCTAAGTTCCTCTTTAAAGAGTCTTTTTGAATCAACCCACCGACCCCTTCTCAATAGCAAAAGGGGTTATTTATAGAGGTTCCAGAGGTGAACGTGCCCCCTAAAAATGCTCCATAATAGGGGTTAACTTCCTTGTTATGTGGGCCGTGATTGACCCCAGAACAAGGGCAGTTACAACTGAGACGCGGGTCTCGACTTCGCGTCTTGGTGCTGCAGTGACGCGGGTTTCGACCCTTACGCCTTGACGTTGTGGAGACGCGGGTTTCGACCCTCGCGCCTTGATGTTGTGGAGACGCGGGTTTCGACCCTCGCGCATCGATGTTGTAGAGACGCGGTTTCGACCCTCGCGCCTTGATGTTGTAGAGACGCGGGTTTCGACCTTCGCGCATTGTTTTTGTAGAGACGCGGGTTTCGACCCTCGCGCATTGATGTTGTAGAGACGCGGGTTTCGACCCTCGCGCCTTGATGCCGTAGAGACGCTGAGACGCGGGTTTAGATCCTCGCGTCTTGACGCTGTGGTGATGGCCATGATTAGTCCTGCGTCTGGAGCTTGGAACTCTGCTCTTTGGTGACTTGTCTTTTAGTAATTTTTAGACAGCCTACAGCTGTTGATCAGCATCATGAGCGTATTACTATCTGAGGTTGTAAGGAGGTATGCTTCATTTGAGTAGACCGACTCCATTACAAATGGTCCTTCCCATTTAGGCTGGAATTTTTCTTTGGTCTTATGCGCCATCACCATGGGTCTTCTGATAGCTAAGAAAAGGTCACCTTTCTTGAAAGTCCACTCCTTGACTTTCTTGTTGAAGGCTCTGGTAATTCGAGCCTGATAGAGCTCGATTTGCTGTTGAGCTTGTAGGCGTTTATCATCTAAAGCCTCCAGCTCCTGAAGTTGCAGTCGATGCTTCTCTTCATTTGTCATCTCCGTTGTCAAGACGACACGTAGAGATGGGATCTAGATCTCTAGTGGAAGTATGGCTTCACATCCGTATACTAAAGAGAACGGTGTAGCTTTCGTTGGGGTTCTTACTGTCGTGCGATAAGCCTATAAGCATTCACCTAGCTTATCATCCTAGTCGTGTTGGCTCTTCGAGATGAATTTCTTGAGAAGTTCCTAATGGTCTTGTTGAAAGCATCTACAAGGCCGTTAGTAGCTGGATAGTATGTCGTTGAAGACACACTCTGGATTCTGAACTTGTTGCAGAATCTCTGAAAGGCTTGGCTGACGAACTGAGATCCATTATCATGGACAATCTGTCGTGGCACGCCAAAGCGGTAGACCACGTGGTGTTTAATGAACTTGATCACGTCAGATGTCTTTATCCCCCTCAACGGGATAGCTTCAGCCCATTTAGAGAAATAATCAGTTATGGTTAGGATAAACTGATGTCCTTTGGATGTAGGTGGGCTGATAGGACCAACCACATCCATTCCCCACATTTCAAATGGCCATGGAGAAGTTGCAGGGTGAAGATGTCTTGGTTCCTGATGAATGAAGTCACCATGGATTTGACAAGCGTGGCATCGCTTAGCATAAGCGATAGCGTCAGGGATCATCTTTGGCCAATAATACCCGAGTCTTCGGAGTCGATATCCATGTTTTGGACCAGGTTGGTGAGCTCCACACATGCCGTCATGAGCCTCTTTGAGTATTTCCTGTGCTTCTTTTGTAACACCCCGCTCCCAGAATACGTACTTAGTTGCGTATTCAGATTTTTTGATCGTATTTTTCGATTTACTTCCTGTATCTATTTTGTTTTATGAGATATTTACATGATCGTTTTGTCTTGGATCCGGATTCTCGGACTCGGAGTCAGCCCTAGTCTGAACCGAGGACCCGATCCTAGAGTATTGCTCGGTTTGGACATTCTGGTATTCCGATTTAACCGATTTCAGTTTTAAACATCATTTTCCAATATTTTAGATTTTCTATGATTTTCTGGAATTTTCCTGAATTAAGTTGAAAGTCTTCAAAACCGGTGTCGACCAGTACCGCTGACCGATTCCCGGATTTTTAATTCACAAACGGATTGGGATCACTAGAAGTGTCTTTTTACATTATTTCTTAAAATCACATTTTCTATTTAAATACTTTTTCTGAGGATTTTATGAATTTATGAATTCCACCAGATTCGGTATCGGCCAGTATCGCTGGTTGATTCCAGGATTTTTAGTTTACAATCGGGATTGAATTTCTGAATTCCGCTTTCACTTTGCTTCTTAAAATCATATTTTATTCTTTAATACATTTTCTGGGATTTTTCGGAATTTATCAAAATCCGGCCGACCCGGTGTAGACCGGTATCGGCGGTTGGCTTCCGGATTTTTAATTTGAAAACGGGATTTTATTTCTAAAAACTGATTTCGTATTAGTCCTCAGGATGACGTTTTCTACCTCCGGGTATTTTTGGGGATTTTTCTGGGACAGTCGATTTTTCGCGACCATATTATAATATTATTAATTTTCAAATCTTATCTTTTCTTCTCTTTCTTTCCTTTTCTTTTCTTCCACTGACTTCAGCCCACTCCCCTCCACGTGGGCCACATCCCATCACCACACCCCCCTCTCTCATCAATCACATCTCTCATCATCACCCCCCTTTTTCCTTTTTCTTTTTCTTTTCTTTCTCTTTCTTTTCTTCTTCTCTTCTCCTCATTTTTCTTCCTTCTTCTTTTCTCCATGAGAGGCCAGCACCCAACCGGCCACCACCGCCGGCGCCTCCGGCCACCACGACGCCGACGAGGAGACCCCAACTACGGCGGCCATACCCCCCTTTCCTCCATCTCCACCAACATCACCTCAATCTCCATCTTCTTTCTCCTCAAAGCCACCACCAACTCCACCTTCTTCTTCTTCATCATCTTCCTCAAATTAACCTTCACCACCACCATCTTCTCCACCACAACACCTATTTCTCCTCCTCCTCTCATCCTCTTCAACAATTCCATCACCACCAAAATCATCATCTTCACAACCACCACCCCTTCACTACATCAAGGGCCGGCCACCTCCTTAGGATTGGGGGCCGAGCTCCTCTTCGTTGGTAATATCTCCGGTGATTATTCCGGTAATCGTTCACGATTATTCCGGTAATCATTCCGGTGGCAATTGCAAACTCGCATCTGCCTATTTTCCCGCATCTGCTTACTTTTCCGCGTCTGCTTACTTTTCCGCGTCTGCCTATTTTCCCGCATCTGCCTACTTTTTCGCGTCTGCCTATTTTCCCGCATCTGCCTACTTTTCCTCGTCTGCCTATTTTCCCGCATCTGCTTACTTTTCCGCGTCTGCCTATTTTCCCGCATCTGCCTAGTTTTCCGCGTCTGCCTATTTTCCCGCATCTGCTTACTTTTCCGCGTCTGCCTATTTTCCCGCATCTGCCTATTTTTTCGCGTCTGCCTATTTTCCCGCATCTGCCTATTTTCCCGCATCTGCCTATTTTTTCGCATTTGCCTATATTTTCGCGTCTCCATTCTCTCTCCCTTTTCTCTCTCTACTTTTCTAACACCTTCTCTCTCCTTCCCACTTTCTCTCTCCAAAAATATTTTATATTATTATAATTATGGCGCGTGCGCGAGTTCCATGGATTCCAGACTTTTCGGCTTTCCGGTGATTTAGGCGAGTGTCCTCGCTCTCGCCTCCATTTGGGTTTCCCCGCTTCGTCGGGTCGATATGTATTTTATTCCATGTTTTCATGTATTATGTATCGGGCTGCGTCCCTGTATCTGTGTATGGCCGAGTGCCAATGACTGGACATGTATTGCTCTGTGACGAATGCTTGTATTAGGGTAGTTTAATTCTTGTACATATACCATGCCTGTGATGTATTTTACTGCTTTATACTATGCGTGGCCGACCCTTCAGCCTCCGGTCACTCACTATCTCGAAAGAGACGTGATTGGGACCGTCAGGTTTCTCTGAACCCTTCAGCCTCCGGTCTCTCACTATCTCGAAGGAGACGTGATTGGGACCGTCAGGTTTCTCAGCTCCGTCTGGTGAGCATACTTAGCGCTCAGCGCTTTATTCACTAAATTCGTTTAGGTGAGATGCTGTCGGATTTTCTACTCGTATCTTAAACCGAGTTGTCCCGGTAACCTCGCAGAGCGCATTAGTGTCTAAACTCTGTTCGCTGCCTGTGCCTCCAGCTTGCTTAGCTCCGCTTGGTTGTGCTCAGCTACTATTCTATCACATGCCATGTACTTACCTGACATGCTTTACACATGCTACTATTTAGTACCTGTTGCATTACCTGTCAACTGATGTGTCATCACCTGACTCTAGACATGATACTTCTTGGCAAGACCTCTTGTTAAGGCATGACTTGCCACCGGACTAATATCAATCTTTTGACATGACTTCACCTGCCAAATATCATCCTCCTGTCATGCTATCACTTGACACCCGGCATGATATACTTGACTCTCATGATTATCACGATAACGGGAATGATGACCCGACATCCTGCTTACATCTTATAGTACGAACTGTACTCCTGAGATACATGTATTCCTGACTCGATCCTGCTCATTCCCGGAATCTGATAATCATCTAATAAACCGTAACTAAGATAACTTGCACCTGGTTTGGGGGAAACTGATGGGCCCTGATTAATCATGTTTATGGTGGTCTTATCGAGCCGCGCGTGGCCAAATACTTGAGGGATCACCTGGCGGCCACCAGGGATTCCGTGGGGTGTGCTGGCACCCCTACTCCTGATTATTCCTGGCGGGTATGCACACGCCCTAGGCTTATTTCTATGGGATCTGCGATACTCTATTCCTGTTCGGGCGTAAATAAGTCCCGGTACCTTGCGGTACGTTCCGGCTCAGCACCGGATACTCCTGAACCGTTGTCCCGGGCATGTACGGGGCCCATCCGAAACATGATTCATCGAACTTTATCAGTTTCCAAATAACTTGCTATATAAGTTGTGAGTGGAAGTATGTGGAATGGGACACATACTGAAGCCTGCAACTTAGACGGCCCTAATTATAATAAAAGGCTAACGCATACAATTTGTCGTGTTGCTTTGTAACTCGGGTTGTATTCGCTTGGATTACGGTGACATGTGATAAAGGTATATAGATGAGGGTTTCCTTGTTTGGATTATTCTTTCGATGTACTAGTCTCATGGAGCCGTGACCTAAGCTTGTGCAATTAGTTTTGCTCGTATTCGGTTTTATCGGTTTTTTATTGGTTTTATGTTAGTTTAGGAGATATCTGGTATTACCATATCATCTCTACCTTCTCTTGTCTTATCATACCATGAGTACTTCCTGCTTGATATCACTTGTTATATCTCTACCTGCCTATACATGCTTATGCTCACGACACGTTTTTCAAGGCATGATTATGATTCGGTGTTTACCTCAAGGGGGTTATCCCCTTGGACCATATAGCATACGTTGGAGATGTCGCTTCCACGTCCGAATCGCTCCCCGCATAGTATTGATCTTTTACGCCAAGGGAGGTGAGGGTGTTCCATACTACAAAAGCCGAATCAATATTAGCAACTCTAGATAAATAAACATCATCTAGGGTAGACTTGATAGCATGAAGGGCTTTTGCATTAACCTCAAAATTCTTACCATCTAAAGAATATGCATTATTAGTAGTGGCAAGATATACATGGAAACCTAAGGCTTTGAGGTACAAGGACATCTTCACTTTCCATATATGGATGTTAGCAATGTCAAACATGGGTGGTGACATGAAGTCCATGATGTGTGTACAAAATATTGTGATTAGCCTAAAATGAGGATCTTTAACTCTAGGTTGTTAGACCCAAATCAGAGTACCAAGCTCTGATACCAATTGTAAATCACCTAGGGGGGTGAATAGGTGATGGCTAATCTAATGGTCACTTAATGCCAAATGATGCGGAAGCTAAAAACAATTATGACCAAATTAAAACTTTTACACTAAACACTATGTATAACAGAAGAGTGTTGCCGAATTCCCCGTGAAGGGCTCTGGACAAACTCCTCTAGATTCCCTTGAATGGGTTGAGGTGCCGCGTTGGCTCTCTTGGTTAAATACAAGTGTTAGTCAACAAACCCAAGCAAGTATACAATATGAGCACAATGAATATATCAAGCATATAAAGATAGACAATAAAGCATGCAAGATATAAATGAGACAAAGAGAGAGAGAGTGAGCAATCGCAAACACAAGGGTATGTTTCGAGGTTCGAGCACACTTGCTCTACATCCCCGCCTTCGACACACGAAGGATTTCCACTATGCAAGATCCCAATGGATCTCTCCTCGTGCCGCCGCAACACCTACAAGCTCTTGGACTCTCTAGTCCCGTACACACCGCAAGCCCACCGGCTCGCCGAGGCCGCACCTCAAACAATGAGCTCGCACCCGAACTCAAAACACCGAGTCCATACTTGGACCCTAAACAAACACGAGCACACTTGCCCGTCTCCTCAAAGAACAAAGATGAAATCTTTGGTGATCACAACACTTTGATCACCTAAAGCACTCTCACTACAACACTCCTATAAGATGAATAGACAATGGTTGCTCAAGTGTTTATGTGAGAAAAGCAAGGATTGAAACTTTGGTGAAAAACTCAAGAAATCTCTTTTACACACTCTAAATAAAACTCCCTTTAGATTGGAAGTATTAGCTCTCTATTTTGTGGAGAAAAACTCTTCTGAAAGAATAGGAAAAACTGGCTCTAAAGGTCTCCAAAATCTTGTCCCAAAACAATGACAAGACCCCCCAATTTATAGGCCAGAAAAATATAGCCGTTGGGATCTGTCAGTACTGCCGGTCGACCGGCCCGGTCGATCGCCAACGGTCGGATTTCTGACCGTTGGAGCCACGGTCGACCGGTGCGGTCGACCGAACTTTCCAGAGAGCACTGCTCTATGGAGCGGTCGACCGGCACGGTCGACCGTCCAACAGTACACACAGGCGTGCACATCTGTGCACGTCGGTCGACCGACCCGGTCGACCGACTTCAGGACTAGTCGACTATAAAGGTAGGCAAGTCGACTAGCTGAAGCCTGAAAACAATTTTCTGGGATATAAAACATGGTCTTTTTGACTTAAATAAAATCCCATAAAATACATAAAAATCTACAAAAATAGTTTAACTAATATACTTTGATATACAAACACGCTTGCACAAAATCAAGGCATGTTATAAAAGATTGGACTATTTTTGTAACATGGAAATATTTGGCCCATGATAAAAACTGATTTTCCAAAACATGTTTTTCCAAATCTTCATCAAATACAAAAACAAGATATACTTTTAAGGCATAGTGTGTATGGATATGATCCACTACACAATCATAATGAAATATCTATGTTTTTGTCATAAGGCTCTAAATGTGGTTTTGGTTGAAAGATATGAATATAAGAAAATACCAAAAACCAAACTTATTTTTCAAAAAGAAAAATCTTTTCTAAACTAAAAAATCTTTTATGAAGAGACAATAAAATCAAGAGTGTGTGTGCATGGTATACTTGAGCAATCCACCAACTATCTATCCTTTACATTTTTAACTAAAACAAAAACAAAATCTTATACCTAGACACAAGTCTTCATCTTCTTGAAATCTTCTCTTGAAGGCTTCTCATCTTCTTGACTTGGTCCAAGCTTGATCCAAAAGCTCCTTGGATCACACCGTGCTAGCTCCAAATCTTGATATTTTGTCCTTTGTTGAGCTATGCACCTACTAAGATCTTGATAATGAATCTGTCACTAATTAAACACAAGATCATTAGTAAATATAACTTCATGAGTTGATCATCATCAAAACTAGGGTGATAGACCTTTGAGCCAACAATCTCCCCTTTTTGATGATGACAAAACTCATGGAGTTATATATGCATGGATTAAAGTAAAGCTTCAAGGAAGCTCCCCCTTAACTCATGCATAGACATAAATAATAAATATATGCAATGAAGCTCATAAATATGTATGCAAATGATGGAGATGAAACAAAATAAATCTTTTTCTCCTATTTGCAATACAAAAACATATATGCATAAATAACAAGGAAGACAAATACTACTCCCCCTTAAGCAATGAAAACATGCATATAAACTCAAATACTTCTCTCCCTTTTTGTCAATCATCAACAAATGGTTCAAAGTAAAATCAAATCAAATAAATTTTTCTCCCCCTTTTTGTCAAAAACAAAAAGATCAAGAAGGGGTTAAACAAATCAATCAATAAAGATTTATATGCGATATACATTCATGAAGAGGAAGACGCTAAGTTAGCTTCCCTACACATATACATTACATGAAAGAGGGATGACAAGCCCAAATTCACATAACGCATATTATGTAATGCATAAGAGGAGATGTGAAGCTCCCTCTACACACGTATATCATATAAAGAAGAGTTGTCAAGCTCCTCAATTTATAATATACTCAACATGAATCCATATATAAGAGAGATGTTAAGCTCTCCTTGCATATAGGAAATACAAATCAAACATTTTGAATTTTTCTTTAAGATTTTGAACTTACTTAATAAAACACATTTTGAGATATCAAATCAACATATTTTTTTTATTTTGATATCAATAGTAAACATATGAAATTTTTTTTATTTTTCATCATAAACTTTGTGCTTTTAAAAAAATGTGAGCCAATTGTGAGTTAAGCACATGGAAATCATATATATGTATGAGAAATGAGTATATCAAGTGAAATTGAAACATACATATATATAAGAAACAAAATATGAGTATATACAAAATAAGTTCATATTGATACCAATTGAAACGATTCAATGATACCAATTGACATAACAAAAAAATCAAGTGTATATCTCATAACCTACCACCTTTCATATGCACAAGGTAAAAGATTTTCAATGAAGCATACAAGGCATAATCGCCCATCCATCCTCCCATTGATGGTAGGGGTTTTCAAAAATAGATTTAAAAATAAGCTTAATTTGAAAAACTCTACCAAATGAAGAATTTGCACTAGAAAAATGTTTTTAAAAATTAGTGAGGAATCCTTCAAGTAAGGAATAAAGCAAAAAATGTTTTTCATGAAACACAAGTAAATCACATGGCACTAAAAACACTCTAATATCCATGAAGTCCATAAAATTTTCAAAAGAGGTGAGTGCACTAGTGTTATGTGGAACATGGTATCATGAAAATGTCAATAAAGCTCAATAAATCTTTAAATAAGAAAACATGAAAATCATCACAAAATTTTTATTAAAAAATATATATTTCAAGATATATGTATGTTTTGACAACACAATAAGTATACATACATATCTCTTAAACACAATTGAGTCCATATAAATAGATTTGCATTAAAGGCAAATGACTCAAGAGGTATACATGTATATCTTAAAGTTTGGCAAAATACACATATACATGAAATGAAAAACACATGATCATAAATCAAATCCAAAAAGTGGGAATATAAGTTTAAAAATGTATGTATTATCAAAACCAAGCAATACAAGCATTTTTCATGGGTTCAAATAAGCGTTCAAGCACAAATATAAATAGATTTATTTGTGGCTCACGACACGTACAAGTATAAATCCTAGTGTTGACAAAAACTAACATATAAACTAATATTCAAATCATGAAGCATCAAATTTTGAGAAAAATAGAATCATGTGGATAATCTCAAAAATATTTGAAGAATAAATAACTAGTATAAATTGTTTTTGAAAAACTAGTTAAAGATCCTTCAAATATATCAAATCTTATGTTTTTCATAAACTAGATACATAAAAATTTAAGCACTCATGGTCTATAAGGCTCAAAATGTTTTTAATAAAAGTGTGAGTGTTAAACGATCATGTAAATAGCATTTTTATGAAAATAGTCAATGAAGCTCAAAAAGATCAAAAGTCACATTTTAACAAAAACACGAAAAATCAAAACACTAATCTTCATGGTATATGTATGATTAATCCAATCCTAACAATACACATACATATCCCCAAATCTAAAAGAGTCTATTAATGATGTTTGCATGAAGGCAAGAGACTCACGGGTATACATGTATATTTATTAGATTTGAATTAAAAATACATATACATGAAGTAAAGTATAAAGAAGGTAAAACATGTATAAAGGAGAATCATCAAAACTAGTCTATACATATGCATATAGTGGGTACAAGTGAGCATGAAGTTTAATTATATATGAATCAATTGTAATTCACTATTTGTATATGTATATATGCACGTTTTGATAAAATCTTCATTTAAACATGTAAATACCACATGAAGCACAAAAAAATATGAACATGCTATATGATATATGAAATTAAAAGCATGTATATAAAAGTAGGAGTTTAGAAATTGTTACCAACTCCAAAGCTCCAAATATGGTGGTCTTTCCACCAAAGCTCCTTGATAGCGGTGCTTCAAATGTGTGTCCATCAAGTCCATTTGCATCCACTACCAAGGCACCAATTCTCTCACGTTTTGTGAGAGCCCGCACCTATATCACAAGCAAATGGTGGGGGTTTTGGTACCCAAATTTTCTTGTAGGGTCCACGGGGGTTAGCTTTGTTGTAAGGAACCCAAAAATTCTTATTTTTAGCAAAATTAAAATGACCTAATCTATCATAACAATATTTTGCTAAATGGCCTTTGCGACCACAATGTGTACATACGTACACCTTAGTATGCTTATGTGTAGGAGTGTGATCATGTTGTGCAACATAAGCAAATGCATGGTTATGATGTACATGAATGTGTGGAGTTTGTTTCTTTAAAACATTGACTCCAACCTAGAATGATTGAAAGCACAAGAGTTCAAAGTCGAACTCAAACCATCCATTTTATTTTTCAAATTCTTAATCTCGTTAGTTGTGGCATGTAAAGCATGATGAGATAAAGAATCATTTTTCTTTTTCTTTTTAGAAACAAATTCTTTTTCCTTTTCAATAAATTTTCTTTTCAAAGTAATGTTTTCTTGAAAAACAACTTCCTTTTGTTTTTCCACCAAATCAATCTTATTTTTCAAAGTAGTGTTCCCTTCACATAAATCATTCAATTTTGCAAGAAAGGAAACATTCTCATTTTTCAAATCTTCCTTTTCCTTTTCTAAGCATGCCATTTTATTTTCTAAAGAATCTTTTTCATTAAGCATGGCATCAAAATTCTTTTTCAAATTCTTATTATCTTTTTCTAAACATGCAATGCTAGATTTAAATGAATCTTGTTCTATATGCATGCAAGCAATGTTCTTTTTCAAATTTTTATTTTCTTTCTTAATCATGTCATACTTTTCAAGCAATAGATGACAAAAAGTAGATAGCTCATCATATGACATGTCCTCATCATCGGATTCGGAGTTTACCTCAAGGGGGTTATCCCCTTGGACCATATAGCATACGTTGGAGATGTCGCTTCCAACGTCCGAATCGCTCCCCGCATAGTATTGATCTTTTTCGCCAAGGGAGGTGAGGGTGTTCCATAATACAAAAGCCGAATCAATATTAGCAACTCTAGATAAATAAACATCATCTAGGGTAGACTTGATAGCATGAAGGGCTTTTGCATTAGCCTCAAAATTCTTACCATCTAAAGAATATGCATTAATAATAGTGGCAAGATATACATGGAAACCTAAGGCTTTGAGGTACAAGGACATCTTCACTTTCCATATATGGATGTTAGCAATGTCAAACATGGGTGGTGACATGAAGTCCATGGTGTGTGTACAAAATATTGTGATTAGCCTAAAATGAGGATCTTTAACTCTAGGTTATTAGACCCAAATCAGAGTACCAAGCTCTGATACCAATTGTAAATCACCTAGAGGGGGGTGAATAGGTGATGGCTAATCTAATGGTCACTTAATGCCAAATGATGCGGAAGCTAAAAATAATTATGACCAAATTAAAACTTTTACACTAAACACTATGTATAACACAAGAGTGTTGCCGAATTCCCCGTGAAGGGCTCTGGACAAACTCCTCTAGATTCCCCTTGAATGGGTTGAGGTGCCGCGTTGGCTCTCTTGGTTAAATACAAGTGTTAGTCAACAAACCCAAGCAAGTATACAATATGAGCACAATGAATATATCAAGCATATAAAGATAGACAATAAAGCATGCAAGATATAAATGAGACAAAGAGAGAGAGTGAGCAATCGCAAACACAAGGGTATGTTTCGAGGTTCGAGCACACTTGCTCTACATCCCCGCCTTTGACACACGAAGGATTTCCACTATGCAAGATCCCAATGGATCTCTCCTCAGTGCCGCAACACCTACAAGCCCTCGGACTCTCTAGTCCCGTACACACCGCAAGCCCACCGGCTCGCCGAGGCCGCACCTCAAACAATGAGCTCGCACCCGAACTCAAAACACCGAGTCCATACTTGGACCCTAAACAAACACGAGCACACTTGCCCGTCTCCTCAAAGAACAAAGATGAAATCTTTGGTGATCACAACACTTTGATTACCTAAAGCACTCTCACTACAACACTCCTATAAGATGAATAGACAATGGTTGCTCAAGTGTTTATGTGAGAAAAGTAAGGATTGAAACTTTGGTGAAAAACTCAAGAAATCTCTTTTACACACTCTAAATAAAACTCCCTTTGGATTGGAAGTATTAGCTCTCTATTTTGTGGAGAAAAACTCTTCTGAAAGAATAGGAAAAACTGGCTCTAAAGGTCTCCAAAATCTTGTATCAAAACAATGACAAGACCCCCCAATTTATAGGCCAGAAAAATATAGCCGTTGGGATCTGTCAGTACTGCCGGTCGACCGGCCCGGTCGACCGCCAACGGTCGGATTTCTGATCGTTGGAGCCACGGTCGACCGGTGCGGTCGACCGAACTTTTCAGAGAACACTGCTCTCTGGAGCGGTTGACCGGCACGGTCGACCGTCCAACAGTACACACAGGCGTGCACGTCTGTGCACGTCGGTCGACCGGCCCGGTCGACCGACTTCAGGACTAGTCGACTATAAAGGTAGACAAGTCGACTAGCTGAAGCCTGAAAACAATTTTCTGGGATATAAAACATGGTCTTTTTGACTTAAATAAAATCCCATAAAATACATAAAAATCTACAAAAATAGTTTAACCAATATACTTTGATATATAAACATGCTTGCACAAAATCAAGGCATGTTATAAAAGATTGGACTATTTTTGTAACATGGAAATATTTGGCCCATGATAAAAACTGATTTTCCAAAACATGTTTTTCCAAATCTTCATCAAATACAAAAACAAGATATACTTTTAAGGCATAGTGTGTATGGATATGATCCACTACACAATCATAATGAAATATCTATGTTTTTGTCATAAGGCTCTAAATATGGTTTTGGTTGAAAGATATGAATATAAGAAAATACCAAAAACCAAACTTATTTTTCAAAAAGAAAAATCTTTTTTAAACTAAAAAATCTTTTATGAAGAGACAATAAAATCAAGAGTGTGTGTGCATGGTATACTTGAGCAATCCACCAACTATCTATCCTTTACATTTTTAACTAAAACAAAAACAAAATCTTATACCTAGACACAAGTCTTCATCTTCTTGAAGTCTTCTCTTGAAGGCTTCTCATCCTCTTGACTTGGTCCAAGCTTGATCCAAAAGCTCCTTGGATCACACCGTGCTAGCTCCAAATCTTGATATTTTGTCCTTTGTTGAGCTATGCACCTACTAAGATCTTGATAATGAATCTATCACTAATTAAACACAAGATCATTAGTAAATATAACTTCATGAGTTGATCATCATCAAAACTAGGGTGATAGACCTTTGGGCCAACAATGGATACTAAGTCTTCATGTCTGACCTCGTACTTCCCGCGAACTTGATTAACGATAAGCTTTGAGTCGCCGTATGCTTCAAAATTTTTAACGCCAATCTCATCGGCGATACGCATCCCAATCAAGAGAGCATTGTATTCTACTACATGGCTCAGTTAATGAGAATGCACGAGGGATCATGTAGTTCTGTGGGGAGACAAGTACTACCTCTACTCCTGCTACGATATTTTCTCGAGGATCCGTTCTCGATACGCCGTCGAAGAAGAGTTGCCACACCGGTCCTTCAAAAGATGTCTGGGTCAAGCAAACTTCAGTGACCTCATCTGGGAGATCCTCATAAATTTTGGTCGCCCTTGGATCTGGATGCTCAGCCATGAAATCTACCACCGCCTGTCCCTTCACAGCTTTTTATGGCAGAAATTGCATCCATATTAGGAGTGCAACATGGCCCATTTTGCCAATCGACCATTCAGTGATGATGGCTTTGTCATAAACAATCTTAAAAGATTGACTTTTGATATAACGTGTATAGTTTGACCCACCAAGTATTATCGCATCTTCTGGATAGCGAATACCAATGCCAAGCATTCTTTTTTGATCGGACTGTACCGATGTTCGGCTCCAATCATAGTTCTACTCAGGTAGTAGATTGCTTGCTCGTGTTCCTGATCATTATTTTGGGCTAGTAAAGCTCTTAAAGAATGATCCATTGCTTGAACGTATATCAAGAAAGATTTTTCTTATACTGGAGCTGTAAGGACAGGTGGATGCGTGAGGTACCACTTGATTTCCTCAAATGCTTGTTGGCATGCATCATCCTAAATGAATGAAATACCCTTCTTCATTAATTTGGTGAAGAGTTGGCATCGTTCTGAGAGATTTGAGATAAACCTCCGTATATATGCCAGCCGCCCTTGCAATCCTCTAAGCTCTCAAAGACTTTTTGGAGGTTGCATCTCCTGGACAGCGCGGACTTTCTCTGGGTCAAGGTGGATTCCTTTGGATGTAACAATAAACCCTAGGAATTTACCGCTGGCTACCCCCAGGAAGAATTTGGTGGGGTTCATTTTTAATTGATGCACTCGCATAATATCGAATACTGTCTTTAGATCTGCTATGTGATCGCCTTTGGCATAGCTTTTTACTGCAATGTCATCAACGCAGCATTCCACTATTTTGCGTATATGCTTGTGAAAAATTACATTCATAACTCTCTGGTATATTGCCCCCACGTTCTTCAATCTGAAAGGCATCACAGTATAACAATATACCCCCAATGGTGTCCTGAAAGATGCATGTTTCTCATCGTCGTGGTACATTTTAATTTGATTGTATCTCGAGAATCCGTCCATGAAAGACATCCATTCAAACCCACACGTGTTGTCGATCATGACATCCGTGATTGGAAGGGAGAACTCATCTTTAGGACACACCTCATTTAGATCATGGAAGTCAATACAAACCCAGATCTTCCCATTCTTCATGGTAACAGGAACGATATTGGCTACCCAATCAGGACACTGTTCCTCCCTAATAAAATCGGAGTCTATAAGCTTCTTGACTTCTGACTGTATTGCTTCCATTATCTCCGGGCGGAACAGTCGCTGTTGTTGTTTGACAGGCTTTGCATCTGATTGATGTTGAGGCGATGTATAGCCACTTGAGGATTAAGCCCCGACATATCCTCGTAGTTTCAAGCGAAAACATCTATATAACCTTGCACAAGAGATATTAGATCTTCCTTCTTGGAGGGTAATAAGATTTCTCTTATAAAGATGGGCTTAGGATTAGCCTCATCTCCCAGATTAATTTGGGTAACCTTATCCTCCGTGGGTGGTTCACATTGTTCGAAGCGAATATCTCAGAGAGCATTTAGGTGTTTGAACCAAGGATCCGTATCCGACTGGATCATCTCTTCATCTTCATCTTTCGGGTGGCTTGTTGAAACCATGTTTACCGAAAATTCTTTGAAAATGTTGCCGACACTGACATCTGACTCCCACGATGATGTGCCTGACGAGTGATTATGGTATAATGACTCTTCAGACGCAGAGGTTGACGGGATTGGAGTTGACACATAGCCCAACCCCCTGCGAGTTTGATGATAATAATCAGAGGCTTTCCCTTTTGGAACGAAGGATCAAAACAGTATTCTTCTTCCTTTGTCAAAGTTCAAGCCAGGACCACTTGTTAGGTCATACCCTATGTTCTCCATCATTTTGAGTACATTTGGCTCATAATGAGAGAAATTGGGGGGGGTTCATTCTCGCTTTTTGAGTCTTCGCGAGTTATTGACTTGGACTTGACTCTTCTGAAAAGGATTGGTCTTTGGCTTTTGTGTCTTGATGGGACCTTGAATAAAGATCCTTGTGCATCACTGACACCTTGATATGCCGTGAGGGATGACCTCACTGATATATGCAATAATGTCAGGGCATCTATTGCCGATCAGGGGTCATCACCTACATAGGTACTAGTATCTGACGGAGCGGAATAAGAAGCAAACACAAAAAGGTAAGCCAAATCTAATTCTTCATTAATATACCACTCGCCTACATCATTGGAGGTTTTATTGACATCGAGCTTATTATTGCTCGTTACAAGTGAGTTTAGCTCCCAAAGGTATTCTTCCTTCGCCTTTAGTTCGACATCAGCTTCATTACCAAAGTCTGGTTCCTCTGGCTGGGGATTCTCGTTCATCTCCAGAGAATCTTGGTATAGGAGAAAGTCTGTGAAGTAGTTCTCTACCTCATAAACAGATGCCTTTCGGCGATCAATGTTTGGACTTTTCCATCTCCGTCAATATACTTCACGACTTGATAGAGAGTAGAAGGGACGATGGAGTTGTGATGAATCCATGGTTATCCCAGCAGTAAATTGTACGAAGTGTCAGCGTCAATAACATAGCACGTCACTTCAGATCTTAGGTCCCCGATCTGACATTTGAGTTTAATCTTCCCCATTGGGAGCGTACCATTAGTGTTGAAACCATAAATGGTGTTCTGGGTGGCACTCAATCGATGAGTGGGGATCCCCAAGTGCCGCATGACCCGGTAGGGCGTAATGCTTAACGCAGATCCTGGATCTACCTGAATGCCGCTTGCTTCAGATGATCCAATATACCCTGTGAAGTACAGGAGCCTATCATGTTTCCCCTTGACCTGCGAGTCGTCTAGTGTGAAGGTTATGCAAGGGACATGTTGAGAGGCATGGAGGCAGTCTTCTTCATCTTCCTCCTGTGGTTCAGCCAAAATCTGGGCTATGAAGACCTCAGCATCTGCTAAAGCTTCTCTCAAAGCTTCTCTTGTTGACTTTGATAGTCTCAGGAGCTCGTAAAGAGTGATCCTGGCTGAGATGTTAGCCAGTTGATCCAAGACATCAAAGCGGTAAGGTGCTGAAGATCCTTCTGCTTTGTCTTTTGAGAGGGCCTTAGCATACCGAATCTCCTTTTGCTTCTCCACGGGTTGCTTCGTGGATTGCTTGGTCAGTTCAGGGGTGAATTTAGGTGTATTTGCCACCATTTTGTTGTATTTCTTCAGATATGACTGACCCGAACAGTTTCGGCTACGAGCGGTGCATTCAGCTCTGCAGCAAGCATGATTATCTCCTCCTCCGAGTCGGTTAGTGAGGGGACATCAGTCTTTTCTTTTTGGGAGTAAGCGCACACCACATTGCAAGGTGAAGCCTTTGCTTTACCTTTGAACTTTCTGTTGGTAACAGTAGTCCATTGTTGGCTTTCCACAAGGTCGGGATGAACCCACATGATTTCTTCCTGAAGGGTAGGAACATGTATGAGACCTTTCTCCTGTTGGTGATGTGGATCTATGTTGAGTACCCTTAGTTCCCCTTTCGGAATGGGAACTACTCTGGCTACCCCAAACTGAAGAAATGATATCATGTTAGCTGTCACTTTCTTCTGCTCTGGGCAGAGCTTGAGCACTTCGGCATCAATCAGAACTTGAAGGATGTCTTTGAAGATATAACAACTCTTAGTAGGGTGCCCCAGCATCTTATAATATAAGCAGTAGTTGAGATTGTCAATCTTGTCGACCTCCTCAGGATGTCTAGCTTCAGGAAACTTTAATCTATTGTTCTTGTTAAGTAACTTAAATAATGAATCGACAGGCTTATCCTTGAAGAAGTACTGCCTGTTGGCGCGCGGCTGACTTGAAGAACTACACCCTCTGGTCGACTGAGGTTTAACGGGAGACTTCATCTCTGTCGCTATTGTATCCATCCTTTTTGATTGGAAAGATACTTCCGGCGTACGCCTTGTCGACTTTTCGGGTCTGGGCTTATTTTTTTCTGCCTTAACCCTGGCGACAATCTCTTCTGCCTGTTCGCCCTGCTGGACTAATTGTTTTCAGGTATGACTTTCAACAACTCCTATCTGGGTTAGGAGTGAGGTCTGCAAATTGTGACAACATGTTTCCACCAGGGTGGCCTGGGTCATACCGCTAGAACATCAGAGTGCCATATTCCAAAATCTCTCCACAAATGCTTTAACCAACTTTCCTTTTTGTTGCCTAGTTGCCATAAGAGTTGGCATGGTAATCTCCGAGTCATCTTCGAAGAAGCGTATAAGAAGAGCTTCTCTAAATCACCCCAGTTCTTGATGGAGCCTTCTGGGAGTTTCATGAACCATTCAAAGGCGAGTCTCTTCAAAGTGCCGATGAACAAACGCGCCAAGATGCATCATTTGCCACTACATTCTCCATCTGAGACTTAAAGTAATAAGTATATGTTGTTCGATAACCTTACCTTTGCCGTCAAGGCCTGTAGGGTCGGAGCTTTGAACTTAGGAGGGTACGGGACGAGTTTCTTTTAGAATGAGTGCTCTCCATTCTCTAAATTGCCTCCTCTTCAGACGGAGACTTGGACGACTCAGAATTGGATTGTTCCTCTCCTCTGTATGCACAGAAGATGAGCTCTCCCCTTCCTTCAGTTTACCCTTAGACTTCTTAGAAAGAGTCCCGCCCTTAAGTAATTTTGAAAGCATTTGCCTGAGGGTGTCAATAGATTCTTGCTGGGCGTGAATCATATCGAGTTGTTCCCTCTGGGCCTGGGCTTGTTGTTCAAAGGCGCCTGGCCATCTCCTCAAGAGTGTTTGCCATATATGCGAAGGCTTCTTTCTCTACAGAAGAGTTCAAGGCCTGCGATTCCGCAATCGCAGAGTGCGATTCACTTACTTCAATTCCCTGGCTAGGGCACCATAATCGACTGGGGCTACCACACCAGTTCAAGTGCGGGTATGTCAGTGACACTTTCCTTCCGTTCAGCGTCAGACTCATCAGAGCTGACTATTGCTATTTTCCCTTACTTCTGCTTGGCGTAATGCTTGGACCCGCCATGTTCACTGTGACTTCAGGGTACTCCGTATCAGAGAAGGTTCTCTTCGTGCGGGAACGACGCCTTTTGGCTGATAGGGAGGTTGACGTTAATCGTTTGAATACCGACCGCTTGCTTACATGTAGCTGCAGTGACATTCAGAGAGCATTACTGTAATGGGCCATTCACAGCAATATGAGCGATTTGATGGGTACTCCTTTTCTTTGTCAGATAATCCTTAGATCTGTTGGAGGGGGGTCGAAGAGACTACCTCGAGTTTTCGAGGACTTTTCAGCTTCTGAAAGCCATTATTGTGTTGCAATATCTGAAATGTAGGGTTCAGAAATGTGAAGCTCATGTTCTATAGAATGAATGCGGTTTGGCTTTGAAAACGCGGGTCTCGTACCTCTGGTCCAGAAGAGACCGGACCTCGTGTTACTAATTGTCGCGTTTGGCTAGCGACATTTGGGAGATGCGAACCTTCTGAATCTCGTATTCTATTGTAGAGATGAGGGTCTCGCGTCTCTGAGAAGAAGCACGGACCTCGCTTTACTGAACATCATATTTGTGAGGTGAAACCCAAAACACAAGCCTCTTGAGTTTCGCGTTTGGTCTCCAGACGTAGACTTCGTTGCGCGTCTGACGTAACTCAGAAGAGACGCAGGTATGAGCCTTGCGTTCTGTATCTACTGGACAGATAGTTATTCCAGCTCCTTGTGTCTGTTGTCGACGTGTGCATCGCCTCTGCCGACGTTCGGCATTCGGCTTTCCGGTTACGCTGTACGTTTTTGGGAACCCCTGGTAACTTGAGCTGAGGAAGGGGTAAGGGCGTGGCCGGGTTGACCTTTAACAATGTTTGCCTTGCGGGTCTCGTGGGAGACGATGAAGCGGGCCTTACGTGCGATACCGCCAGCAATGTGCTCTATGTGTAGGCCATCTTCGGAGAAGTCTCTGAAGAGACTTGAGAACGAATCTCCGAGGAGACCTTGTGGTACTGCCGCGCCCTAGGGCTCTTGGAGCCAGAAGAGAGAACTCTTCATACTTTGCCTGGTCGAATTCTACGACAAGTGATTCGATCATTCTTCCGCATGAAGGTGATGTTACCTTGCGCCACGCGACTTGCTCATCAGTAGAGAAAGTAGTCGCCAGCGGAGTCGCCATCTCTTGTTTGCTCGGAAAAATAATTTGAGAATACGAGTAGTAAAATTTTCTTGAATCAATGAAAATTACAACAATCTCAAACAATTTTGATTACAAGAGAGAGAAGATATTCAAGCTCAAATCTTCTCTTTGTTTAATGCTGAGTTCTTGATGTAGGGTAAAAGTGAATCTTATTTTTGTGACGGGGTGAATGTCAGTGTCTTCTGGGAATCTTCTCTTCGGACTATGGATGAAATAGCGTAGCTCCTATCTAATGAAATCTCAAAGAGACTTGAGGTAAAAAACAACTTGGACTCAGCAAGTTGTTAGAAGAGTTAAACTCTTTAGTATTCCTCATCTGCAAATTCTGATCCGAATCCCTTGACCAAAAGTTTAGCCAAAAACTTCGTCCGATTCCAATCTTTTGACCCCTCTTTCAGTAGCAAACTAGACTATTTATAGGGGTTTTAGGGGTAAAACTGTCCTCGTGAAAATCCTCCATAATGGGGGTTAACTCCGCTCATTGCGTGGGTGATAATTGCCCTGATAATTAGGGTAGTTACAACTGAGACGCAGGGCTCTTCCATGGTTTGAAACGCGGGTTTCAAGCCTCGTGTATAGGATGCCAATTCCGAACCTTGCTAGACGCGGGCTTCGAACTCTGTCAGACGCAGGCTTCGGGCTCTGCGTCTTGAGATTGTAAATGATGTCGAGACACGGGCTTCGAACCTTGTGTCTTAGCACTGCAGTGATGATGGGACGTAGGCTTCTAGCTCTGCGTCTTGATCAATGCAGCGAAGTGGAGACGCGGACTTTGAACTATGTGTTTTGACTAATGCAGTGAAGCAGAAACGCGGACTTCGCTTCACGCATCTTGGCGCTATAATGAAGCGGAGACGCGAACTTCGCTCCACGCGTCTTGGCGTTGTAGTGAAGCGGAGGCGCGGGCTTTGAGCCCTGCGTTTTGACTATGCATAAATGGCTCTTATTAGCCTCACGTCTGGAGTACAGACTCTGCTTTCTAATGACTTATCCTTAGTGACTTTTAGATAGTTTACAACCAAGCTGACATGCACAGTTAAACAAACAAGTTCACCCAATCAATCAAGAAAAAAAATTAAAATAAAAATCCAAAAACAAAAATCTTAATCTAGGGTAAGCCTGGACCTAGACGGCTCCTATCTTTTAACTGTTTTTGGGAGGTATATTGCTGACCTTAACCATAAGTTAATCGGCCAGGTAGGTGGCAAGATCGGTGGGAGGTATCCGTCAAAGACAGAACTAATTATGTCAAACGACCAACCTTCGAGGTTTCGCCTCTTGATCTCCAACCTAGTCACCGATTTGACAAGAGTTAATTTTTAATAAATTCCTCTTCAGTCAATCTCCTAAGACCAACGTCTAATCAATTTTTTTATTTAGGGTTAGGGTTGTGAGTGCAATGGAAGTAGTTTGTGGGCCAAGGAAGGGTAATGACGTCCGTACCTTATGTTGTTTATGGGTTTTGCCCTTATGATGTATTAGTGTACGTGTACAAATAATAAAAAAATTCACTCAAGTAGTAAATCAGCTAAGGGTGCTCCTAATCTATATGCAATGTGGACGTACCTTGTCGCCAGCACTCTTTAACAAAAATAAAAAAATTAAATAGACACGTGCCAATAATGCAAAAGTCTAATTTTTTTAAAGTTAATTAACTAATAGGTTACCGTTAATTAATTAGAAGTATGCAGGGTGATCACAGAGAAAAATTATCAACTAAAAAAATACTAGTTCCAATTTGTAGTAGACGTGCAAAATTGAAGCATAATGGAGCTACTATAGCCGTGGATACGCGGCAATAGCCGCGAAAACGCAGCTATTTAGTTTTTCCTCTGGCTCTGCCTTCTAGGGCAGAGGCATATATTTGCTAATTTTCCTGAGCTACAGTAAATTTCCTGTTAGCAGATCCTGCAAAACAGAAGCAAAAAAAAATAATTAGTTTCAAAGAATATCGTACTGTTCCCTCCCCGACAACAGCGCCAAAATTTTGATTGAAAAAGAGAAAATGAATTGAAAGTAAAGTCAAGAGTTAAAGTCAGAAAGTTCTTAGTCTCTTCTCAATTTAACTGTGTAGCAAGGGCTAGACGAGTCGATCCACAGGAAGGATGTGATGGAAGCTTTTCAGAATGAATTTTCTACACAAATAGCTTGGAAAAAGAATATTAATTGTAAGAAAAAATTTTAATTAAGCAAAAGAGATTATAGTCTACTAATCATCTACCACAACTAAATATTAGTCTAAGAAGGGAGAACATCATATTGAATCTATAAAAATCTTTCCTAGGATTTTGATTGAGAAACAAGCAAGATGAGTAGAAATATTGTAAACCCTAATTAGAATATACTAATTAAAATTAAACTTTAGTTCATCCTAATTTAGCATAGCATAAGAAAAGTCTTTTAAACCTAACAAGGTGCTATCAAAGTTTCTAAATATGAACTAAGAATAATCATGAAAAAGTGCAACCCAAATTAATTCAACTTAATTAATTATTCATCTTCAAGAATTATCAATTTAATCCTAGGGTTTCTAATAAGCTTGGATTTCAATCAGTTCATCTTTTAGACTAATCTTAGTTGATCAAGAGATTAGCAAACTACAAGTAAATTTAGTTATTCATATTTTTATTATTTTCAGAATTTATTATGAAGAAAGAAAGTTGCATAAAAAAGAAAGAACGAAAGCAAATAAAAGAAACTAAAGCAATAAAGCAATTAATTGAAAAACAAGAGAGATGAAAGAGTAATGAACCTTTATTAATGGGTGACACCGGCCAATTACATGTTTTATTCTTCAAAAATCTTCTTCTCCAAATAGAAAGCAAAATAATACAGAGAAATTAGGAAAATAAAATGGCTAATAAAAATCCTATACTCAATCTCTGCGATGCCTCTACTTTGTTGCTTTTCAGGGGTATTTATAGGAGATTTGAGAAGTAAAGTACCACACAAGCACCTCTACCAAAGTTTGACGCACGCGACCCCAGAATTGTCGCGTTTCCACGGCAAAAAAGGAGGGGCCGCGGTAACTTTGGGGAGTTTGGTCATGCACTTTGGCGCGTAGCTTTATCATATCCGTTTATGTAGAGATCTATCTTCAGAATCTTTATTTGATCCCCGAATTTTGAAATATTTCAATTTTAGAGATCAAGTTATCATTAACTCCGGGTTAAATTCAAATTTTCTTCCCTTATTTTCAACTTGTGGTGCAAGCAACTGGAATTTGAATAGAAGTCCATTTTTATTTTCAATTGGGATGAGGATTTATCTTGTTCTATCCTTTTCTTCCTCTAGATTTTAAATTAAATTAATTTAAAACCCAAATTTAAATAGGATAGACTAGAAGTTTCCTTTATCTCCTCAATTAATTTTTATTTTCATGATAATTCCTGGCTTTTGGGCTTCATGTGGGCTTTCTTTTGGATTGTGGAGGCCTGCGCATTACTAAATAATAAATGAATTAAATAGCAGTGCTTAATAAAAAATAAACATGAAAATGTGACTAAAAATATGCACTTTTATGCATAATCAAGATGCAACCTCCAAGAAACTTTAGAGAACTTAGAGGCTTTCAAAGGCGACTAGCCTACATCCGGAAGTTTATTTCAAATCTCTCAGGACAATGCCAACCCTTCACCAAATTGATGAAGAAGGGTGTCTCATTCATCTGGAACGATGCTTGTGATCGTAGACATATTTTGCATTCTTTTCATTACACTCCTACATTTATCATGTAATAAATCTGCTAATTTTCTTATCTTAAATGTCTATTTTGTAGAAGATAATGATGAAGAGAACAAGATTAAACCAAATAAATACCAGTTAAAATCAGATTTAACTGGATCTATTTGGTTAGCTAAGAATGATCCCAGATCCAGTCAGTTAAAATAGGATTTTGGTGAATCAATTCGGTTGACTTAAAGATCTATTAGGATATCACCACATCCAGAATAAATCAAAGATTGGGGCAAATGTTCAATTGAAGATCAGAGTAAATCAGAAAGATAACACCAAATAGAAACTACTAAAATTCGAATTTCTATAAATCCATTTTGGTTAGCTAAAGATCAACCGAGGATAACGTCAATGCAGAGTCCTAACATAAAATCCAAGGGGATAATCCAAGATAGACGGAAGTCAGGATATCGCGGATCCGCGACCATCTGGTAAGATTTGGGGGAGCGTTAGCTCTCCCTATCTTCAGACGCTCTCCCCCGTTTCATATTTGCTATAAATACCTGCAAATTCTCAGTGTACATGGAACGATCAAGCAGAGATAGATTCTTAGACCAGTTTGTTATTCTTTTTAGTGTATACTTTTATTTTCATTTTATGTAATTTTTATTTCTTCGTAAGCATAGGTTAGGCTAAGATTCTTGTAAGTAAGAGAGAGAGAGAGAGATTTATGTTGAGAGTGACACTGATGTAACCTTCTCCTTTCTTCCATCGTTTCTGCAAGCAATAAAAAGGTAACTTTTTTATGTTCTTCTTTATTTTTATTTTCTTCTTCTTCTTTCTACTCTTCCTCTTTCGGTTTTGATGATAGTCCAAGTGAGTCAAATAGCATCGGTATTGTCTTGCCTTAGCGAGTGCCATCGATAGCTCATGACGATGGATTCTTCCCTATGTTTGTATCATTTCATACTTGCTCAAAGAAGCCTTGATGATATAATGTTAATTGGGACTGAGTTAATCTTATGAGTTATGCGTTGATTGCCTCCAGATCAAGGTAAACATGCAAGGATTCCAGGTAAGTCATCAACTGGAAGAAGGTAAGTATTTCTTTTAGGTTTTCTTTCTTTTATTTTAATCTTTAGTTTAGATCACCTCCATCACCACATCTCTACTATTTTTCACTTTCTTTGTACAAAATCACCATCTCCTTCTATCTACCACTTTCACAATTTAACATAACTTAATTTTCTTTTCTTTTCAAGAATTAAAAGAACTTTAACCATTCTTTGTAACTAAAAAAAGAACTTGCAAAAGCTTCCATCGCTAGTCCCTCCTTGAGGATCATGACCCTCATATCCACTTACTATCGCGATAGTATTGAGTACTTTGCATGTTTCAATCTTAATTTTCTAAACTATTATTTTCTGTGTGCAAGTTTCAACTCAATCAAATTTTGGCGCCGTTGCCGGGAGGGACGGTAAGTAACTCTTTCTTGTTTACTTTATTATTAACTTTCTTCTCTGTTCTTGGTGTACAGGTTTAACAACAAGGAAATTTTTGCTGCAGTGGACATATAAGTGGCCCTGGACTCTGCTCAAGAAAGCAGAGCCCATAAGCCCTCAGATTTGCTGCATTCCCGTGGCAATCTGAGTGAACTACTAATCTGTATTTTTTGCCAGTAGTTTTTGCAGGTTGGCTGAATTGCAAATTTTAAATATCGGTAGCTATTTATTTTCTTATTTGACTCACTGTACATATATTTCTAATTCAACAATAAAAGATTGATTGTAAATGCTAAAAACAGTTTAGACTTTGCATTTAGGCACGTGTCTATTTCGTTACATTTTCTATTTACTGTTGAAGAGCCCTAGAGCTAAGTTATGTTGCATAGCATTTAGTATAAAGTTCATTCTTATATGAAATATTGCTTGAGTGTTACTTTTTCTATATACTTGTACACTGCACTAAACTAAATTAAGGGCTTTTCCTATAAACAAGATAATGTGGGGAAGTCATTACCCTCATTTAACCCACAAACAATCTCCTCACTCACTAACCCAAGCCTAACTAAAACTGAGTAGACATTGCCCTAGGGACATCTCGGACTCAATAGGAGACTGACCTAAGGGGAAAGTTAATTAGAATTTAACTCTTGCCAAATCGGTGTCAAAGGTTGGGGATTGAGGGGCGAAACCCCGAAGGCTGGTGGTTTGACTTAATTAGGCCCGTTGCTTTTAAGCACGAATACCTCCCACCAATCTTGCCCTTACCTGGCTGATTAACTTGTGGTCAGATTCGACAATATACCCCCGTGGACAGTCTAACTAGTCAGGAGTCGTCTAGGTTTAAGGTTTACCCTAACTTGGTTAGATTTTTTCTTTTTATTTGTTTATTTGTTTGTTTTCTTTTTTGTTTTTGACATTTCTTGTGTGATATGACTTATAACAAGTTTTTCAATTTTAATGGTAATCTATGTTACACCCCGACCTCTTTTTTAGATATTATCAACCTGGCATATCATAACTTTAACCAACCTAGTGTACCAGATTCGTCTTATCCGAATCAATACATGCCCCAGTCCCAATACTATTGATTGTACTCTAAAATTGCATTTTTATCATCACTTTTACACATATATCCTTGATCATTCCTTTATTAATTAATGCTATTAATCTCTTTTTTTGATTATGGTGTGTAGTTACTTAAATGAGAGGATAAAGATGTTGGCCCAAAGGCCTTCGACTCTAGTTTTGATGATGATTAACTCATGTAGTTATGTGTACTAATAATCTTGTGATGTTTTAGTTTCAGATCATTAGCCAAGATATTAGTTGGTGATAGCTTCAACAAGATGGTTTGGAAGCTTTCACAAGGTGATTCAAGAGCCTAAGCATCAAAGATGACATCTAGCACTCATTGGAGTCAAGCTTGGTGAATCACGGTTTGGACCGAGTCAACTTGGAGACGGCGCTCTACAAGAAGACTTAGGTATCTCTAGTTTAGTTTGTGTTTAGATCCTAATTGTAAGATTAGATTAGTATGATATGCTCAAGTTCACAACACACACGTTTTATGTTTTGACTTTGGTTTTTCGGTTTTAGGTTTAACCGATCTTGGTTTTCATGAATAGATAGATCAAAACAAGTTTACATGATTTAATGTATATATGATTTGTTCTATATACACGCATGCTTTAATTTCCTAGACAAACTTAGTTTTGACTCTCTTATTCATGTGTTTATATGTTTTGGTATTTTTGACAAAACATATTTTGGAATTAACGACAAAAACTATGATATATATTTGTTTCATGTATATTGGATTTCTATCCATATGCATCATGCCTAAATGTTGTTTAATATCATGTTTTTGTACTTGGAAGAGTTTTGGACAAAACATATTTTCTATTCAAAATCCAAGTTTTAGAAAATACAGTTTTTGGTTTTTGGTAAAAATGATTAGACACAAAAATAGTTCATATTGATTGATATTTGAGCTAAACTTTTTACCACATGTTTATATATCAATGCAAAATGATAAAACTATTTTTGGTGATTTTTAGAAAAGATAAAAGAATTTTTAAACATATTTCTAATTGAATTTTCTGTTCCAGGCTTCAATCAAGTCGACTAGTAACCTGACTAGTCGACTAGGGCTGAGGTCGGTCGACCGGGCCGGTCGACCGACGTGCATAAATCTGTGCACGTTTGGCAGCTTTGGGACGGTAGACCGGGACGGTCGACCGGACTGAGAGCAGAGCTCTCTGTTTGTTTCAGTCGACCGGGCCGGTCGACCGGTAGCTGCCAACGGTCAAAAAATGACCGTTGTGCGGTCGACCGGGGCGGTCGACCGCCAGGGTATTTCTGGCAGTTCTGCTGCCAACGGCTATTTTCTGGATTAGCCTATAAATACCCTTTTGGCAAGAGTTTTTCTCCAAGATTTTTTGTGCGAATTTTTACATACTCTCTGGTGTTTTTTTACTGTAATCAAAAGAAGTTTTTGAGCTTGATTTGAACAATCTATTTGGTGTTTGTGTTAGGTTTTGGAAAATCAAAGAAAGGGTTTTTGGGAAAGGATTTTGAGTGAACTTCTCTATCTTAGTTTCAGTTTTTCCCAAGGATTTTTCTTTGTAATTTCTGATTTCCAATCATTTGGTTTTCTCCACACTTGAGCAAAAATCTACTATCTAAATCTATAGGATATTTGTGTGGGAGAAGATATAGTTTGTGGTTGTTGTTTTAGACCACCAAGTTGTAACCCAATCTTTTCTTAGCTTTGTGCTTTGGGTTGTATCTCTCAAGTTGTGAGGTGATCCTTGTATTGGTTTGTGGTTGTGGAGGAGGTTGAGATTATATTGGTTTTGAGTTTGCCTCAAGGAGGAGGTTATGATTGTTGGCTTGGAGTTGTGCCTCAAGGAGGAGGTTGTGATTGTAAAGAGAGGAGTTGGGTACTTTGATAGGTAGTGAAAAATGCATAATTGTCATCATATATACCATCGCATTTGCACATTTATTCATATTATAGTGCACATTTATTAATATTTCTTTATTTAATATGTGCAGGCCTCAAATTATCAAGTTAATAAAGAATAAAGATTAAAGAGCCCAAAGCCCAGATCCAAGCCCATGTTTGGAGCCCAGGTGCAAAAGCGCAATTACAAGAAGTCAAATGCAAATACAAGGGCTAAAAGTTGCAAATATCAGAGATTAGGGAAGGATAGACTTCTATCCAGCTCTAAACACCTGCAGGATGAGGATAAAAGGCCAAGATAAGAAGGAAATTCGTGGGAAGAAGATTTGAAGAAATCTGGATTAAGGATAACTTGATTACTAAGTTATCTCGAAAATCCAGATTAAAAGGCCAGGATCACACTTCTAGAAGCAGAAGCCCACATGGAAGGACTAGGAGAGGCCACGCGCCAAAGCGCGCGGCCAGAAGCCACAAAAGTGCCGCGGAAGCTCGGCAAGGCGCGGCAAAGTTGATGAGTCTGGCTACCAGATTTCGTTGGTAACTCTATCCGGGACTCCTCTACATTCTGCACTATAAATATCCGAGCAGTCGCAACAGGGAGGGGCATGCAGAGACGATTAGGGTTTTCTTTAGCCACTTTTATTTAAAGTTGTAATTTTTATTTCATGCTATTTTGTGGAGAAGAAGGAGACGATTGTGTAACCGGAGATTCAACGAAATAAGGTCACTCTTTTGTTCTCTTTTAATTTCTGCAACTTTACTTTATTGCTTTTGTGATCTCTCTTTGTTTTAATCTGTGATCTCTTCTTGTTTTCGTTTTCTTTTCCTTGCAGTCTTTCTCATAAAAATAATAAAAAATAAATAAATAATTTGAAAAGAAAAAAAATAATGAAGAACTAAATCTCTCTAGTGGTTTGCTGAGACTCTTGAAGCAACCCTAGAGCAGTTAAGCCTAGATCTGATTAAGGAACATCAATCGAAACCCTAGGTATTAAAAACAATTTTTCTAGAAGATTAAGCAAATACCTAGAAATCCTAATCTAGGTTGCATATTAAAAAGGCTTTTCATGACTTCAACTTAAGAACTAGGACAGCATAAGTTTGAGATTCGTCTTTTATTAGGCTGTACCTAGATGTTAGGATGAACCATAGTTTAGTTTTTAGATTATGTAACTTAGCAAGAATCTAGTATTGATTTTCTTGCTTGAATTATTTGTAATGACCTAGGGTGAATCATATCAATCTTAAGATGAAGATCAAGCTCCTTAACTTGCAATAGGGTTGTGGTAGAAGATCAGCAAAACCACGTCTTTAATCTCATATTTTCATCACCAATCTAATCTCTCTTTTCTTACTTGAAGCATACAGAGGAATCGAGTTGAAAAGCTTTCATCGCATCCTTCCCTGAGGATCACGACCCGCTTGAGCCCTTGCTACAGCGGATTCGCATTGAGACTAAGAATTCTGAACTTTATTTCAATTATCAAAAGCTCAATCAAATTTTGGCGCCGTTGCCGGGGAAGGAACGGCACGATTTTCCTCGATCTAACTATTTCTTTTCTTTCTGTTGCAGGTACAGAAACAGGATACAGAAACAGAGCAGCAGAAATTACATATTGCAACCCTGTGCCTCTGCCCTAGAAGGCAGAGCACTTGGGCCTACTCCTTTGCCGCAGATCCGCGGCAAAAGCCGCAGAAACGCGGCAAGAGTAGTTAACTACTCACAGAAATTTCTGCAGGTTGCTCTGCAGTGCAAAATTCTATTTCTCTGCTGTGTTATTACCTCTCTGTGATCACTTTGCAACTGCTAATAATTAACATTAACCTATTTGTTGAAAAAATAAAAAAAAATATTTTTAGACTCTTGCATTTAGGGCACGTGCCTATTTACATTCTTTTAATTCTGTTGAAGAGTGTTGGCGACAAGGTACGTTTGCATAGCATATAGATTAGGAAACACTCTTGATTGTTTACTGCTTTCTTGAGTGATTACTTTTCTACCGCTTTACACGTACACTAATTCATCTTAAGGGCATAACCCATAAGCAAGATAAGGTGGGGATTTCATCACCCTTCCTTGGCCCACAAATCATATCCGTCACACTCACAACCCTAACCTTAAGTAAAATTTGACTAGACGTTGGCCCTAGGTTAACTCGGACTCAATAGGAGATTGACCGAAGGAGGAAAATTGTTCAAAATTAACTCTTGTCAAATCGGTGTCTAGGCAGGGGATTGAGGGCCGAAAGCTCGAAGAACGGTGGTTATTTAATTAAGGAACGTCTCTGACGGAAAACCTCCCACCGGTCTTGCCACCTACCTGGCCGATTAGCTTGTGGTTAACGTCGACAGTAGACCTCCTAAGGACAGTCTAAAGTTAGGAGTCGTCTAGGTCAAGGCTTACCTTAGATTAGGACTTTTGATTGTTTTTCTTTTTTTTGATTGATTGGGTGAACTTGTTTGCTGATTGTGCATGACCGCTTGGTCGAGAGACCCACTTACATCCAGGCTAACTAGAACTAGTTCACCACCCGAGCTCAAGCCCAACTCACACATGGCACAACCACAGTCACTCCAAGATAGGTTCTATCCTATTAGAACCTCTCTTCCTTCTTGCATCCAGCTCACTATCGAAAGTGTTGACCCATATGAACTCAAGCCACAATACATCAACACTCTTCCCAAATTTTCATGGACTTGAATCTGAGGATGCATACTTCTTCATAAGGGAATTTGAAGAAGTATGTCAATGATGAATATACCTAAGTTAGGAGACGATGCTATCAAACTTAGGTTTATCCCCTTTGCTTTGAAGGATTTAGCAAAGAAATGGCTCTACAGTCTAGAGGCCGGTTCAATATCTTCTTGGGATATTTTCATTAAGGCCTTCTTAAAGAAATTTATCCCGTTCACAAGACTGCACTGATTAGGAAGATATCCTCCAGTTTAAGCAAACAGCCAATGAACCTTTTTGGAAATACTTCGAGCGTTTTAAGGATCTCCTTGCCCAATGTCCTCACCATGGGATAGAGAAATGGCGACTTTGCCAAGTTCTCTATGATGGATTAGATTATTCTACTAAACATTGTTAGAATCCATGTGTCAAGGAGGATTTCTGCAAAAGAATGAAGATGAAGGATGGACATTGTTTGAGGATTAGCTGAAAAATCCATCCAATGGGACCCTACTCCTGAAAAATCTAGGACTAATGACCCTACTTCTTCTAAAGGAGGTATCCATTCCATTGAGGCCAACGTAGCAACCGATGCTAAGTTAGCTGTTGTTATGCGTAGACTAGAGGCTCTTGAAATGAAAGAGCCAGTCTCTGTGAACCAAGTCAGCCCAACATCTTCGGCGGGCTGTACTTATTGTCAAGATATGAACCATGTGTTCGAGGATGTCCTGTTTTCATCGCGCATCAAGCTTGCCCGAACATATGAGTGCGGCCTTCACAAGGCCCGCCAACAATCCTTATGCACCCACCTACAATCCCGTTGGAGAAACCATCCCAATTTTTCATGGGGCCCAAGCAACAATGATCAAGTGAGGCCCAAATTCTCCAACAACTTCCAAAATCCGCCTTATCAACAAAATTTCCCTAGTCAAAATCCTCCACCGTCTTTCCAAAATTCACAAATGGAGACAAGACTTTCAAATTTGGAAAGAAAGGTGGATACCTAGTCAAAGCCAAGACACGCTGGCTCAAGTCCTAAGTAGATAGAGCTCCAATTGAACCAGCAAGAGAGACAGAGGGGTACCCTACCGAGTCAACCATTGCCAAATCCTAGGAATCCTAGGCCAGCCAATGAGGCTCAAGACCAAATCAGTGTCACATGGTTCATACACTCAGATCTGGGAA